>JABAYD010046626.1:0-15868 GCA_014822095.1 Diplotaxis tenuifolia | reverse complement strand
TGATATCTAAATATGCATATTAATCATGTTGGTTTAATTTAAGTAAATATGGTTCAACCAACTATATGTCATATATTATTTGTAACACTCTAGAAATAGTCCAAAATTAAATGACAACTTGTATCAGTAGAAAAAAGAAGGATTCTGTTTTAATAGAGTAGATTATCAAATAATATCATGTTAATTTGGGTTATCATAGACTTTTTCTCTAATACTGCCAGATTAAATATATATTGATGTGACCACTAGAAGTCTAGAACAAGCGCACCTAGCAAGCAGTTCTGTTAATCTAAGACAAAATATGAATGAAAAGCTTGACCTTATTCATTGATTTACTCTTGTATATATACATCACAACATCACCTAGTCTTTAGGCTATATTCTCCTAATTACATTATTATCTCTAACTCCTCAAGTATATCTTAACAACATTATCTCCTAAATATGTTATTATCCTCCAATACTTCCCTCAAGTTGGAAATATGAAAGTTTCTTACTCCCAACTTGACCAATAGAGCTTCAAACTGAACCCCTCCAAGTGCCTTAGTAAGCACGTCTACAACTTGTTCAGTAGTCCTCACGTGAACTGTTTCTATGGTTCCATCTTGTATAGCATCTTTAAGTTGATGACAATCAGACTTGATGTACTTTGTGTGCTCATGAAACACTGGATTTGCTACAATATAAATTGCTGACTTACTATCATACAACATCTTCGTTGGACGTACTTGAACAGCTCCCAAATCACTCAACAATCTCCTAAGCCACTTCACCTCTCTTGTAGCTTGAGCCATTGACATGTATTCAGCCTCATCCGAAAAGCGAGACACAACACTTTGTTTCTTTGTCTTCCATGATATTGGTGAGTCCCACCAATGTAACATATGCACTTAAGGATCTCCTTGTAACTAGACACACAGACCAATCCGCATCACAATACGCTGACAAACTCAAATCATCTTTCGAACTCAACAAAATTCCCTGACCTGTAGTTCCTTAAAGATACTTCACCACACGCAAAGCAGCCTTCCGCTGCATTTCCATTGGAGTCTTCATAAACTGAGACAATATATGAACCGAATACAATATGTTTGGACGAGTTATTGCAAGTAGATCAAACGACCCACCAATATTTTGTACTTCTCAGCATCTCTAACAAATGGACTTGTATCAAGACTCAGCTTATGTTGTTGTTCCATCGGTGTTGCAACTGGTTTTGCCCCAAGCAGTCCAGTGTCTGCAATCAAATCCAACGCATACTTCCTCTGAGTTAGCATAAACCCTTCTTCTCCTCTACCTACTTCAATACCAAGAAAATATTTTAACTTCCCCAAGTCCTTCATCCGAAAACACTCACTTAAGTATTCTTAGAACTTGTCTACTACCATCACGTTGTTACCACAAACAAGTAAGTCATCAACATAGATCAAAACTCTGAGTTCTACCCCCTTCTTTGAATACACAAACAACGAGTAATCCACATAAGAATGCTTAAACCCATACTTCTTAATTGCATCGGTCAACTTAGAGAACCAACACCTTAGAGTTTTTCGTAGCCCATAGACCGCTTTATGCAATCTACACACCTTGTTGGGACCAGAACATTGAAAACCACGAGGAAGCTTCATATACACCTCCTCCTTAAGATCCCTGCGAAGGAAGGCATTGTGTACATCCATCTGATGTACAATCCAACCTTTCCCTGCAACCACTCTCAACAAACTTTGTATTGTTGTCATCTTTTCTACTGGAACCAAAGTCTCTTTAAAATCTTGATTTTTCACTTGTATATTTCCCAGTGCTACTAGACGAGATTTTGGTCTTTTTAAGGTCCCATCTGCATTTTACTTATACTTGTATATTCACATGTTTCCAATGGTTTTCTTCTCGGGTGGTAGATCCACTACACTAAACGTTTCATTTTCTTCAAACGCCACCACCTCTTTTTGCATAGAATCTCTCCAAATCTTTTGGTACAACCTCTTTGTAACTTCTTGGTTCTCTATCACTCGTTATGGCTGAAAGAAACGCCTTATGTGCTGGAGAAAAACGCTCATCAAATATATAGTTGTCAAGAGGGTAAGGTGTACTACCTGAGATTGTCGACGAAGACTCCGATTTGAGAATGGAAGCCGGCTCGTGACTGTGATGGGGTGTCTTCTCTTCCAAGAAATGTGCATTGTAACTCACGTAATCTCTCAATTTGGCAGATGATACTTTCTCTCTGCATCCTCAACCCATCTCTGGTACTGCAACTACCTCATCAACTGTTACTGTAACTTCTGCAGCTTCCAATACAACTGGTTCTGGATTCACACCACCAGTCTCAACACTTTCTGCAATCACCAAGCTTTCATCAGTCTGCACTTCACTAGGTTCTTGATGTACACACCCATTGTCTTCATTTGGCACATTTATTATACAATCATCATCCGGTCCTCCAGTTGATTTAGGATTCTCCACCACACTTTCCACTATCTGACTGAATGGAAACACATCTTCCGTGAAACTCACATCTGTTGACACTAGAAACTCATTGTTATCTAGATCATAAGCTCTCCGGGCTTTCTTACCAAACAGATACCCAACAAATACACATCTCCTACTTCTCTCAACAAGTTTGTCTTTTTCTTTGTCACGCCTGTGAACATAACACAATGATCCAAAGACCCTTAAATTCTCATGTGGTGGCTTCGATACAAAGAGCTTCTCATATGGTGAGCATCCTTCCAGCAGTTTGGTAGGTGTCATATTGATAATGTGAGCCGCAGTAGAGATCGCTTCACCCCAAAATTTAACAGGCATGCTAGCTTGAAACAACATTCAAGATATGTCTATGCTTTCTCTACACTCTTCCGTTTTGTTGTGGTGTATTGACACAGCTTGTCTGATGTACAATGCCTTGGTCTTGAAAGAACTCTCCCAGACACACAAACTCCATGCCATTATCACTTCTCACCTTCTGAACTGGCAGCTTAAACTGCTTCTCTGCATACGCACAGAAACGTTGTACTACTTTCTTAACTTCAGACTTTGCTAGTAACAAATAAGTCCACACGGCTCTAGAAAAGTCATCCACAACAGTAAGAAAATAGAGTGCTCCGCATGATGCAGGCACACAGTATGGTCCCCAAACATCCATATGTACTAGTTTAAAACACTGATTCATTTTATTGATACTATCACTGAAAACATCTCTTGTTTGCTTACCTCTAATACACATGTCACAAGGACTAGATCATTCTTTATTCTTAACACCAGAAAGCGTAGGTAAAGTAGAACAAATTGAAAACGAAGGATACATGTCGTCTACACAAATTGAATTAATTATAAACTGAGGTTAACAGATACATGCTGTCTACACAAGTTCCTACGGATATTAGTTCCTTATCATCTGCATCAATGCAGGTAATTTTGTTTGCTTGCTTGCTGATCCAATCAAAGATCCCTTTCTTCCTTTCTTTACTGATTTTTGTTAATTTCGTGCAGCCTCCTCCGCATTTACTTTTTAACCAGCCGAGGCATCTTCTAGTGTGACAGCTACTGCAAACTCCATGAATGGCTCTGCATCAGCTACTCCAGCTGGTGCCCCAACAATGACCTTCAGTTATCCAGGCATGCTGGGAAAGGAAACGCAATACCTCGCCATTTTGCAGAACAATGGCTATCCATTTTCAGTCCCAGCACATGTTGGTGCACCACCTGCTTATAGAGGAGCTCCTAGGCAGTCAATACCATTTTTTAATGGTTCGTTATGTTCCTCCCAAATGATCCAGTCTCCATTTTCTCAGCCACAGAAGCATCAAACTGGTAAAATTCTCCAGAGCCATGCCCCGAACAACTAGAATGGAAGTGTCTCCTCTGGTTCCTCAGCAGCACAAAAGAATCTGCATAACCAACAGCTGAAACCACCGATGAATCATGGGAACTCTCAAGGATATCAAACTCATAAAATCCAATCTCAGCCTTTGAGTTTCCAGCAGAGGCAGAACCAAAAGAAAATGTGACCCAACATAGCGACACTTTAGGAGAAGATAGCCCATCAACCGGTGATAGTCGGGGTTCTCGTTCTAACTTTTCCTATGGCCAAAAGTATGGTATGCAGATGTAACCAACCAACTTGGGTTTGATGAGTTCAGAATCCTCAGGTGTCGTCGCCGTATCTTCCATTAATAGTGAAAAGAAATCACAACAGCATGGTTCAAAGGCTGGTGTGGAATCGTTACACTCCCAAGGTTATGTTCTGACCTTTGCTACATTCAATGGGACTAATAGCACTCCTTCACTCAACATTTCATCAACGGCTCAAAATCATGCTACGTTCCAGAGCGAAGCAGCAAGACAAGGTTATCAAATGATGGCAGAAAATGTTGCTGTTCAAGCAGCCCAGCAGAAAATGAACTACAGTGCTCCTTGAGATGATAGAAAGTCCAGCTCTAATGCTAATGTAATACGATGGAAGAACAAAAGAAGACATGAGGATCATCAGGGAAAACGCGTGGTCTGAATGGTGGACAGTCTATTGCTTTCTCTAACAAAACCGATTTGGTTGATGCATCTTTTTCTGCTGTAACGAGTGGTAGCATTGTTGATACGTCCCGTTTGCTCAACCTTGGTTTTGCTCAGCCACATATTTCCAGTTCTATGCAACAGAAGATACGTCAGCATATGCAACAGCATGACCATCATCTGATGCAGCATATGCAACAGCAAAACCAGCATCTGAATCAGCATATGCAACAGAGTCAATCTCAGCAACCTTATAGTATGTATCTCCAGAAGAAGCAACAATATGCAACTTAAGTTGCTGCTTCTTCTTCTAGAACCAAAGGGCATGTGGTGAGTAATGGTAGTGGTTTCTCCGATCACAATACCACTGTATCACCCGCAAGAACCGCTAATTTCCCAAATGTCAATTCAGGGTTTCCTCAAAACCTTGTCCAATCAAGCAACAGTTAGGTGCAATCTCCTAAGTGTAAAAATAATTCACCCAAGAGAACAAACACTTCCACAGATTAGTCTCCTTCCATACTGTCGCCATCATCATCTATTACTGCTTCGTCTTCCCAAAGAAACATATCGCATAAACAGCAAAGCCGCTCATAGCAGTCGCAGATTTCTTTTGCAACAAACTCAAAACCTGGTTCACCTATGCAGCACGTGCAAGGAGGTACCAATAACCAAGCTCTGTCTCCTCCAATGTTAGTTGGGTCACCTTCTACGTCTTCGACCTCCAAAAGTACAAGAACAACTGCTCCGACTTCCTCAGTTATGAACAAAGCTGCCTCTACTACCCATTCATCATCTCAGCAGTCCAAGAACTCGCAGCCTGCATCCGTAGCTTCTTCGGCTGTGGGAAGGAATAACCCCACCACGAGCTCTGGATCCAAGTCCCAGCAACAGTTTCCAAAGCATGGTTGCAGCAGCAAGGCCAACGTTTCTTTTCCAAGCCTTATATGCAATCTCAGCATCAACAGCAGTAGATCTCTACGTCTCCTTCCGGTGATTACTACATTCAAAGACATCAACAACAACCAGGTTCCTCACCTGCTGCTTCTGCTGCATGTCCTCTAGTTATCACGTCGGGATCCGTTATGGCCACTTCAGATCCAGCGAATACGAAAGCCATGGCGAAAACAGCAACAGTCAATAACATGAAAGGAGGAGGGAAGACACAACAGCATCAGACGGGGCCTCCAGGGTTCGGGCTCCCCTATGTTCACACTGTTCCCTCTGCAGTTCAAGTTAAACATGTAGATCATAAGCAACAATCGGGTGAGTGAAAAACCATTTATTAACTTAAAAATAGAAAGAACACTCTGAATGGTTTGGGAAGTTCCGGTCATATCTTGTGCTGGTGAAACGGAAGCAAGAAACAGACAGAGCAGATTGTTGAGCTAAGCTTGAAGAAGAGTGACAAAGCTTGAAGACTTGTATTACAAGCTAAAGGAGATACTAATCTATTTGAGTTTAGATATAAGGATGGCGAGTAATTGTAGGAGTTATCTACAATTTTAATATGGTCCTTATCCTTAAGATTAGGGTTTTACGTTTCCTTAGCTTTATATATATGCATCCACATCGAGTTATGATTGTGGTGTGAGAGTTTGTAAGTGCTTGAGGTTTGAGTAAGTTTTCTTTGAGTTTCAGTAAAGAGAGTTATTTTTATTTACAATCTCATACACAACAGCAATTGCTTACAATATTTGGTATCAGAGCATAAAATTGAAAACGATGGGAGATCTTATGGTTGCTACGACGAAGCTAAATAAGTCCGGATCATCTTCTATAAAATGTCCTATACTAAGTTCCATAAATTACACGGTGTGGGCAGCGAAGATGAAGATCCTATTCAAGGTACACAAAGTGTGGGATATCATTGAGATACAAGGAGCCAAAGATGAGACGAACAACATGGCCATGGCGTTACTAGTCCAATCCATACCCGAGTCTCTTGTTTTGCAACTTGGTGAGTTAGACACGGCGAAGAAGGTGTGGGATGCTATCAAAACGAGACACATGGGTGCTGATAGAGTCAAGGAAGCTTGTCTACAGACACTTATGGTGGAGTTTGATCGTGTGAAGATGAAGGATAGTGAAACCATTGATGAGTTTATAGGAAGGATCTATGAAATATCTTCAAAGTCTGCTGCACTCGGAGAAGAGATTGATGAACCAAAACTTGTGAAGAAGTTTTTGAAGAGGCTTCCTCGGAAGAAATACATCCACATTGTGGCTGCATTGGAACAAGTCTTGGATCTGAAAACGACTAGCTTTGAGGACATCATTGGTCGCCTGAAAGCTTATGAGGAGCATGTAAGCGAGGAAGAAGAGGAAGATCAGCGTAAACTTATGTATGCTAACTCTGATCAGCAGTATGGAAGAGGTTCTAATAACAGAGGTTGTGATCGTGGGGGTAGGTCTTATGGCAGAGGACGATGCCGTGGATGGTCAGCTATTGTGAGAGATGCATCAAGTGTCACCTGCTATCGGTGTGACCAGCTGGAGCAATATGCTTCAGACTATCCTGACCGCTTGCTTAAGCTCCAAGTAGCACATGAAAACCAACCAGAAGACACACATTAAGCTGATGAACTAATGATGAATGAGGTAGTGTTTCTTAATGAAGAAAGGGTGAAGCCCAATACCTTCGACAGTGACACTGACAGGAGTAACGTGTGGTATCTGGACAATGGAGCCATTAACCACATGAATGGGAACCGCTCGTACTTCACCACTTTGGATGAGACTATTACAAGAAGAGTTAGGTTCGGTGATGACTCCCATATTGACATAAAAGGAAAGGGTTCTATAAGCTTTGCGTTCAAGGATGGGGTGAATAAAAACATGTCCAATGTGGACTTTATACCAGCTTTGAGAAGCAACATCATAAGCTTGGGACAAGCTACTGAAGCGGGCTGTGAAATCAAAATGAAAGGCGAGTTGCTGAGTGCGTATGATCGTGAGGGGAAGCTACTTGTAAAGACAAGCAGAGGAATAAATCATCTCTACAAAGTGGTATTGGAGGCTGAGAGTGCAATATGTCTCCAAGTAATGTCATCAAATGCTTCAAACAAGTGGCATGCGAGGCTAGGTAATGTCAACTTTGACAACATAAAGCTAATGGTGGACAAAGATTTAGTTACAGGACTGCCTTGGTTCAGTGTTGCAAAAGAGACTTGTGTTTCGTGCTTACTTTGGAAGCAAGCGAGGAGATCTTTCCCTCAAGAAACTATTTTTAGAGCATCACAGAGACTTGAACTATTTCATGGGGATCTCTGTGGTCCAATCACACCTCCTACAATAGGAAGAAACATGTATGTCTTTGTCATCATCGACGATCACACACGCTATATGTGGACAATGCTTTTGAAGGAGAAGAGTAAAGCGTTTGGAAAGTTCAAGAAGTTCAAAGCATCCATAAAGCAAGAAACGGGTAACACTATCAAAACTCTTCGGACTGATAGGTGGCGAGTTCACTTCTCTAGAGTTCAACACATTCTGTGAAATAAATGGGATTCAGAGACACTTGACTGCCCATATTCTCCACAACAAAATGTGGTAGTAGAGAGACGTAACAGGACAATATTAGAGATGAAAAGGAGTATCTTAAAGCACATGAGAGTTCCAAACTATATGTGGGGAGAAGCTGTGAGACATGCTACATATCTCATTAATAGAATTGCAACCAGAACTCTGTCTCTAAAGACACCATACGAGGCACTCAAGGGAATAAAACCAAACCTATCACACCTACGCGTGTTTGGATGTATAGCATACGCTAGGAAAGAGTCCCTTCACAGTAAGAAGCTGGATGATAGGTCTAGAGCATTGGTCCATCTTGGAACTGAACCAGGAAGTAAAGCTTATTGCTTATTTGATCCTATTAGCCAGAAGATCATAGTGAGCCGAGACGTGACTTTCATGGAAGAAGAATGGTGGAATTGGAACAAAGTACAAAGCGTAATCCAGACGGAAGTGTAAACAAGTACAAAGCAAGGCTGGTTGCGAAGGGATATTTCCAGAAACATGGGATTGATTACGACGAGGTCTTTGCACCTGTTGCTAGAATTAAGACAATCAGGCTTATCATTGCATTGGCAGCATCGAGTGGTTGGGAGGCTCATCATTTAGATGTAAAGACCGCGTTCCTCCATGGTGATCTAAAGGAGGAGGTTTATGTCTTACAACCTGAAGGCTTCGAGATCAAAGGGAATGAGAACAAAGTGTATAAGCTCTCCAAATCTCTCTATGGATTGAAACAAGCTCCTAGAGCTTGGAACGAGAAGTTGAACCAAATCCTCAGAGAGTTAAACTTCAATGTTCCAAAGAACCTTCATTGTACCAAAGACAGAAGAAAGATTGTGGCTGTTTACATGGACAATCTACTGGTTACAGGTTCAAACTTGTCGATGATAATGGAGTTTCAAGGGGAGATGGCAGCCAAGTTTGACATGAGTGACTTGGGAAATCTCACTTACTACTTTGGAATAGAAGTAATGCAGCATGATGATGGCATTACACTGAAACAGGAGAAGTACACGTCCAAGATACTTTCTGAAACGAGCATGGATTAATGTAACTCTACTTGTGTTCCAATGGATATGAGCTTGAAGTTATTAAAGGCAGTTAGTGAGAAGTATGTTGATGAGAAGAGGTACAGAAGAATGATAGGATGCTTGCGATATCTTATACATACGAGGCTTAATCTCTCGTATAGGTTTCGGTTGTTAGATACATGGTTGATCCTAAGAGTCGCATGACTTGGCTCTGAAGCATGTTCTAAGGTATTTGCGTGGTACTACTTCATATGGTCTTACCTACAAGCGTAAGAAGGAGACACCAGTGTTTTTGGGATATAGTGATAGTTCTCTTAACGTGGATCTTGATGATGGTAATAGTGTAACATGGCACATCTTCTATCTTGGAGACAGCCCTATCACATGGTGTTCACAAAAACAGGAGACTGTTGCTCTGTCTTCATGCGAGGCTGAGTTCATGGCGGCCACTGAAGCAACCAAGCAAGCAATATGGCTTTAGGTACTTCTCAGTGAGATCACGGGTGAAGAATGTGAAAGAGTGGTTATTCGAGTAGACAACAAATCAGCAATCTCACTCACGAAGAATCAAGTCTTTCATGGACGGAGCAAGCATATTCAGAAGAGGTACCATTTTATACGTAAATGTGTTGAGAATGGGCTTGTAGATGTCGAACATGTCTCAGGAAACAAGCAGAAGGCGGACATTCTAACCAAGGCGCTTGGAAGCATAAAGTTTAAGGAAATTAAAGAGTTCATTGGTGTACAAAATTCAGCATAAGTTAACTTCAAACTTAAAGGGGAGATTGTTGAGCTAAGCTTGAAGAAGAGTGACAAAGCTTGAAGACTTGCATTACAAGCTAAAGGAGATACTAATCTATTTGAGTTTAGAGATAAGGATGGCGAGTAATCGTAGGAGTTATCTACAATTTTAATATGGTCCTTATCCTTAAGATTAGGGTTTTACGTTTCCTTAGCTTTATATATATGCATCCACATCGAGTTATGATTGTGGTGCGAGAGTTTGTAAGTGCTTAAGGTTTGAGTTAGTTTTTTTGAGTTTTAATAAAGAGAGTTATTCTTATTTATAATCACATACACAATAGCAATTGCTTATATGTTTTCAATACAGATCACTCATAAGGGATGGCCATTTTTTTGGGAGTGTGGGTGCAATTAGTGTTTATATTAATTCTGACAGGAACCAACTGTTTCGATTCCGAAACACACAAAAAGATTTATTCATTCTTCTAGTGGAGGTTTGAGTGGTGTTGGTGATGACTATTAGTTTAGTCAAAAGAAAAGAGCAAGAGCTAGCGGACGTTGTACTGATATGTTATTGTGTTGGCCTGTTTCGTGGGATCATCAGTTAAGTGGATTATGTTGTTAGTTATTTTCTGTTGCATTTGTGTGAAGCATGAAACCGTATAATGTGTAATGATTCATTATCTATCGTTCTTTGCAGTCAGAATCAGGCGCAGTATGCCAGCGTAGTTGCTAAAGAAATGAATTGTAAAATGAGAATTCGGCTAACAAAAAAAACCAAGAATTTTGCAAGAATTACCAAATAAAACCTGAACTCGAAGCTAACAAAAATAATATTGTATTTTCTTTGATTTTTTAATTTTATTTGACAGCTTATGATTGATTCGTCATTTTAGTACTTTGTGATCTTACAATATAGACGCCATTATTTTAATGTTAAATATTGACGTTAAGTGCAACAACGTTGTTTTGTGTGCTTTTAAAACGAAAAATATGTCTATCTTATGACTCGAAGAACTCAAAGCTAAACAACATGGTCATTTGCCACTGAGCTAGCAACCATTCTGATGAAATCGCGAACATATTTTCTTTTATTGAGTATCCATAAAATCTTTAAAAACCTTAAAATTTTACAAAATTCAAAAATCAAGAAAAATTCTGAAAATATGAAAATAAAAAATAAATTACAAATAAAATTTATTTGTTTGCTAAACTTAATTAAAAATTCATAAATTCTAAAAAATCCAAAAATGCAAAAAAACTAATGATTAAAAAGATGACAAAAACTAATGATTAAAATAATTTTAAAAAAATTATAAAAATTAATATATGTAAGATCATTTGTGTATTTTATCTTAAATACATTAATCATACGAAAAATATAGAGTGGTAAGTATAATTTTGTATATTATCTTACATGCATTCAATTAGATAAGAGTTTTCAAATTATTTTAATCATTAATTTTAATTTTTTGAATTTGAATTTCTTAGATTTTTTAGTTTTTTTTAATTTTTAGACGTTTTTTTTTTTGTTTTTTATAATTAATATATTTGAGATAAAATATGTTTTTGTACATATATTTGAGATAAAATATGTTTTTGTACAATTTTTGTTTTCAAAAAAACACTAAGAAATTGTTACTAAGATATGATAACAAACGAACACACACCAAAAATTACAAATGTTTTTCATTCAATATCATATTTTAGCAAAACAATTTGTGATAATATCATTTGTTTATTTTATCTTAATTATCATTTGTCTATTTTATCTTAAATACATTATTCATGCTAAAATCTATAGTGTGATAAATATCATTTTTTATTTTATCTTACATACATCAATTCATATACAAATAGGTTTCAAGTTTTTTGATCATTAAATTTATTTCGTTACATTTCTTTGAATTATTTAAGATTTTTTGAAATTTTTAATGTTTTGATTTTTTAAACAAAAAAATTATTTATAATTTTAATTTTAATTACTTTTCAGATTTTTCTTGAATTTTTAGAAAAGAGTTTTGATTTTTTCAGATTTTTTTGATACTCAATAAAAAAAATATGTTAGATATTTTGTTAAAAATGCCACTAGCACAGTGGCAATAAACCTTGTAATTTGGTCTTGAGTTCTCAAGTTCGACTCAAGCTATCAATATGTTTTGATGATAAAAATAGGTAAAACGATTCGTTTCATCTCATCTCAAAACGACAACGTTTACTTAACGATGGTGTGTTTAATGGGCGAGTCAGCGATAACTTACTGATTAAAGTTTAAAAATGAAATATAGTTAATTGTTTTTTTGGCTAGCCAATATGTTCGTGTTTGTTTTGGCAATTCGTGTAAGGTTCGAGTTTTTTTGGTCGAATTCTCATTGTAAAATTGGAAATAATCTTCAGAAGATGGTAGACGGCTGGACGTAGTACAGATAAGCAAATCAAATCCGTTCCGCTCCTGACTAAGTTATATTTTTATTTAAAAATTTAACTCACATAAGGTAAATAGAATAAATTTTATATTTGCATTGGTTCCATCTAAATTTGTGAGTAATATTAAGGGTTATAGTAAAAGTAATTATTTTATTGTATATTATTTTTTAAAAAACATAATATAAAATATATCTCTAGAAATACAATTTTATAAATATTTGTAATATTTTATATATTTTAACAAAATAACTTCTCTTATATATAGATATTTTTTAATTTGTGGAGCGATGGGAATTCGTAAATTAAGTTTGGTCAATCCGCTCCCTTTCGACATAAAATAACCTAATAGAGCCTTCAAACATATTTTACGAAGTGATTATTTTTTTTATATATATATATCACTATTTTTAACTAATATTATAAAATAATTGTGATACTAATTGTTATTCTGACCTAAAAAATTTACACTATGGTGACTCTTTTTTTAATACGTAATTTACACTATGAAATAATTACTATGGTCACCTTTTGTCTTATGCTATTGATACACTTATGTTCATTAGTTGCACATACACAGACATATGAAATTATAATCTTACCCTCCTCTCTTCCTAACAATTAAATTGATTTTGAATTATTTAAATTCAAAAAATCTGTCGTACAGAAAAGAAAATAGAAATAAAATGAAGAAGAAATAAAGTCAGAGATCTGGATTTGCAATGACTTGAACTTCTCCTTCATTCTCTTCCGATAATATTCACTCGAGAAACCCAAAAAACGAAAATTTATGAATATTAACCGGAAATGGAAAGTAGTGGTGATGTTCTCCACCGGAGCCAAAAAATCTGAGCTTCATAGAGTTGATTTTAGAGAGCAATGTTGATGGGAATTGGCTCTGTTGGTGCTTTCATTCATGGCGTCTCTTCAGATCTTCAAATCTCCGGCGACCATGTGCTTCAGATCTACGACTACCATGCCCGTCTTGTTTTTGAGGTTCTCTATGTCATTTTCCCTGTGGCAGGATCTCAATGGCTTTCACGCTGATTTTTTTGCTTCTTCCTTGCAGTAGATCACTTCGTTTGACTGTATCAGCCAAAATATATAAAAGCTTCAAAGTTTGATTCTGATTTGGCTGTCAAAATAATATAACTTGCGGCCATGAGCTCGATTCCAGGTCTAATACACGCATTTTTTTTCATTTTTTTTGAATGGTTAATCTGAGTTTATTGTTTTAGAGTTCGATTTTGTTTGTTAGATAATACTGTTTCTTAGAAGTAACTAAGGGCAACATTATTGGTTGTTCCTAATTTTTTGTCCTTACACTATTTATAAATATATTTATGTTAAGAGTTAAAAGCTAATAACATTTTCTAAAAGGTAAATTATCGGTAAGATTTTCATTGTCTCTTATCTAAGCAAACAACACACTGAAAAAAAGTAGTGTTTTCCTAAAAATCAAACGCCTCAAACAAAGGCATCCTAAGATATGCAAACACTACTCAGATTCCAATTCTGAACAAAGAGAAGGAGTTGCATCATAGACAAAAACAAGAGCCTAGTCACCTCACCTAAATCACAGAACTACAACGGTTACACCATAAACAAACACAAGAACTTAGTGAATGGATTACTTCTTAATGAAAACTCTACTCTCAATCAATAGTCCAAGAAACACACCTCAGGAGAATAAGTGAACAAGATTGCATTCTTCTCCTTAATGTACAGAATAGCTGTAACATTCCATTCAACACTAAATACTTGCCATAGTCAAAGAAAACCAAACATCTTCTCCCACAATCATCCAAACACACAATGAATCTAATGCTAATCACAATCAAATCGAGCCACATTACAGTTCTCTCTACCTAAGAAATGAATCTAAAACAATAATTAACACTAAGAAAGGATATAATGTGATGCATCCAATCAAAAAGTCTCTGTTCTCAGGGAACTTCATGTTGTAGAACTGCACAACGAGAGCAACCGCGATGATAACCACCATTTTCAACAAGAAACAAATTAGAATGATCCATCACAAAAGCCCCACCAGACGCTAACGCATAGTCTACTCGTCCAAACCATCAGCAGCATGCTTCTCAGTCTCTTTCTCCACAACCTCACGAGCATAAGCTCTTAACTCATCAATCCTAACATCTCTAACAGAAGATTCATCGACCTCACTTGTAACCTATCTACCGTATCATCTACCTTCTTAAGTGCATCCTCCAAGCTAGAAGATGTGGAATCGATCGTCTCTCTAAGTCCCCTCGATTTGTACCTGTCATCTTTGTCGTGGTCTTAACCAAACCATCCACCGCCGCAATCATTGCTCTCTAATTCCGACAAACTCATCTCCGTCTCAATCGACAAACCCATCTTCGTCCTTCTAGTATCCATGGCTTTTAACGTCTGAGAATAGTTTGACTTACATCGGAGACGGACTCGTCGAGGAAGTGCTTGATCGAGTTGTGATCCAACAGATTAGTCTTCTTAACATTCTTGTTCTTCGATTCTTCCTTCTTCTCTTCCATGGCGGATCGGATCAAATCTGGATATTAACTCACGTGCTCTCGAGAAGCTGCCACGTAGCCTTAAGGACAAAAGCCAAACGCCCCTTAATTAACGCACGTCCTTCTTCTTTTCATTTATTTTGATTTAATTTTGGGCTTATTATTGCTAAGGACTTGGCTTAAAAACGCCGATAATGATGACCTAACATTTAATTCTTGAAAAGTCCACCTAAAGACCATCACATGCTCCTGGCTTAAGTGTTTATGCTATTATTTTCTTGTGTGTTTATGATATTCTAAAACAAAAGAATGAAGCAATTTTTTTTTAATTTTCTTAACCATATAAAACGTTTTAATCAGAAAAAGTCATGTGGCAAAGGCAAATATCTTTCAGATCCATAAGGTGGATGTAAGACCATCCGCAACGGAAAGTTTTTGAAGAAAAATCGAAAAGTTAAGGATTATATCCAAAAAATCCTTACGTAAGGATTCTTTTTAGTGAATCTTTACACGTGGCGATCCGCGATTGGTTGATTTTTTTAAAAAAATCTAAAAAAATAATTAAAAAATCAAAAACACTATTTCTAAGGACTCCCCACAGATAACACCATTGCGGATGCTCTAATATAAATTACACAATTTTTTTTGTGCACACGTGAATCTATAGTTTTCCTTGAAAAGTATGGATACCTTCTATGTTTTGTATATGAATCTTAAAACATTTTATTTAAGAACCGGTTTTTAATTTTTTAGTTAAAAGGTAATAGACAAATTTTTATATTATTTCCATTAGAAGTGTTCTTACGATTTTGTGGGTGAGAAAAAAAATGGACACAAATCCCCTTTAGAATGTCTTTATATACCTAACAATCTTTAATAATAAAATTGAGTTTTTTATCTCCATAGGGTGCAATGTTTGACACTTGTCATGATTTAATTTTCCGAATTTTTTTAGGCCCAACTATAAAAACTTTTATTTTATTTGATTTTTTTTTTATATTAGGCTCAATCATAAAAATCTTTTATTTCATATATATCAACTAATTTAAATATCCAATTTTAATAATATTAATACATATACAATTAAAGAATTAATTTTTTATTAATAAGCTTTTAAGATTTACATAT
>JABAYD010046599.1:0-14948 GCA_014822095.1 Diplotaxis tenuifolia | reverse complement strand
AACCTCTCTTTATTAAAAGTGTTATAAAAAAAAAACTAAATGGGTTTTACAAGAATTGAGTTTACTCCTGCTTTTCTAATTTATGTTAGAAATAACTATGGCTTCGAATGGTAAAAGCAGTTCAAGCGGTGCAGATCATGCAGATCAAGCAGGACAAGTGCAAATCAAACGGAACAAGTGCAGATCAAGCGAGATAAGTGCAGATCAAGCGTATTATGCAAGAGAAATTAAAATCAAACAGATTAAATAATTTATTATAATATTATATATGACAAAATTTGTTCAAAACTATATATAATATATTAAAATAATAAAAATTACATCAAATGTCAAAACAAATATTTTAGACGTTGTAGACTCAGCTGAAATGTCTGTAAAGTTTTATTAGATGTTTGTATTTTTCTATAAATTAATTATTTTAAAACATAAAATTTATATTTTTTTATGAAAAATATTGTGTTTTGTAGGTGATTATACGTCATGTTTACAATTTACAATGACACAAATAATATTAATATGAACTATAGTTTGAGTTAATCATTGTACATTATTTATAAAATCAAATAAATATTTTTGTTTACAGGCACCGACGACCATTTGTAGTTTAACAAATCTACCACGAGTAAACAATGCCAGCCCAAAAATGGCTAACTTGACCCAAAGGACTTATTGGCTTAAACAGCCTTTGATCGTTTCATCTCTTACAAACTCACAAGTGACACTAAGCCCCAAGCCATTTCTGAAGGATAACAATCTCAAATATTCAAGTTTAGAAACTTGTTTCAGATAATCTTAAAAAGTTGGTCCGGCTCAAACATAAAAGATTATCATCCGAATAAAACCAAACTAAAACTTAATAGGATATGAAAGCAATGGTATTCTACACGAAGAGGGTTTAAATTCCCGAAGAGACGAATGACGAATTATGTAGATTATTAGAAAAAAGGCTTACAACAGATCTTTCGCATGGCGCAAGGCGTACTGTCACGAATGGATCTCATAAGGCGGCCCAGGTGATGCAGTCAGACGCAAATCCGCATAAGGCAGGTAAAATTGTCTATGTAATATTTCTCATAGTTTCTAATGCATAATTAACCAGTGTTAAAAAAAAAAACTTAATAGGAAAGCATGTTTTAACCTACTATTTATCCTAATCCATAATCCATATACAAGACGACGTTTTAGTTTAGTAGTTATCTTCTTACTAACAAAAAATGTAAAAAGCTAAATATTCTGACCTAAATGAAACTAGAACCAACTTACTTAAAATAATACTTGATTTCCAAATTATTCTTTTAGAAAGACAATAGACAATATTACAGTAAAATCGCAAAAACGTTTTCTTTTTACTAAAAATGATTAAATCCAAATCTATTAAAGACATAAACTTATTTTTAGTGTAAACATCAGTCCACGGAGAAATTCTTTTTTGGGCATTCAAATAGACTAAAAGCAATGGCCTATATCTACGTGACCATATGTGGAGTTAATAATTTCGCACTAAAGGAGAATCGATCCCTGACGTGGACTCATAGCCGGTCATGGACTAAGCTTGTTGAAACATTCATCTCATACCCCCGAAAATTTTGAAAAAGTTATAGGTATATAAACCTCCAAAAAAAAATTGTAGACCCTCAAATTAGATAAAAAAATATTTTAGCTAATTTTTTTTTAAAAAAAATCGTCTACAGCCCCTTAAGTTTTACGACTGGCCTTGCCTAGACTAATTGGATAATTCTTCCTCTTGTGGAACCACTAGACCACGTGATTCACAAAAGCGTCTTGTGAAATGCAAATAGCAGTATTTGGTCTGAATTGCATACAAGTATTTGGTCTTGTGAAATGTAAATAGCAGTATTTGGTCTCAATTGCATACAAGCCCAGCCCATTATTTTGTACCGCCTAAAACAAAATAAATATTTAACGTCTCTTAGATTCGAACACGGTATCTGTAGACTATAGACGACTTTGGCAACTTTTATACCTTGAAATTGTTAACATAATTTGGCGCCTAAAACACATGCTTCCTCAGCTTTAGGTTAGGGCCGACCCGACCCTGATTGCATATCTACAAACTATGAATACAGCATAGTCGAAAGCTCTAAATATGTTATATATTAATTAAACTGTATGTTGTGTTGTGAACTGTTATAGTCTTGGTAAAGAATACAACATTTTGACTAGGGCGAAAAAAGCAACCCCTTCCCTTCAAAGCCGCCGTTGTCGATCTCGGCAGTGGCAACCCCCTCCCCTCCCAATGACTAAGAAAAAGAAACCTCCCCACCCCTCCCCGCCCTCCATCACTAAAGCCCCCCAAAAAACCCCCTCCGATCCGTCGCCCAAACCTTCCCATGCGCCGGAACCTGTTATGTCTCCTTCGCTGGATCTCCCTTCTCCTGCGGATAATTCTGTTCCTTTGGGCTCCTCAAACACTTTTCCTGTTGATCTTCCGGTTGGAACCCCCGCGGTGTCTTTGGAATCTCAGACCCAAACCCTAGATCCCTCTTCTGCGACTTTCGACGAAGTGGTATCTCCTCCAAAACCGGACTGGCTAGGCCTCTTTAAGGGTTCTAGAGCTACTATGAAGAAGAAGGGAACCCCTTTTTTTCTAGATTCAAGCGATATCTGTGTCAAGATCCCAAATGAGGTTATTACCAAAAATCAAAACAGGTGGGATACTTTCATTCTGGGACAATTCCATCGAAATCTTCCTCCTCGAAACACTCTCATGGTTATCCTCAATGGTATTTGGAGCAATCGCGCAAAAGATATCACCGCGTCCAAACTCGAACCGAAATTTGTCCTCATCCGGATTCCTTGCCCTCTGACCCGCCAAAAGGTTATAAATCAGGGCATCTGGCACATAGAGGGACAAACAATGTTCGTATCTAAATGGTAACCATGTCTCGATCTTGCAATTCCTGAGATGAGTGAAGTACCTGTTTGGCTAGAGTTCACTAGGGTTCCTCCTCATTTCTTCAATGAAGAAGGACTCGAGCATGTAGTAGGAGCTCTTGGTCACCCGCTTTACCTCCACCCCTCCACTACGAACTTAACAAACATAGAGGTGGCAAAGGTCTTTACGATAATAAATACATCGAATCCTATCCCTGAAGTCATGAATGTCCAATTTGAATCTGGAGTTATCAACCGAGTGGAGGTTAACTGTCCCTGGCTCCCACTGACATGTTCCCATTGTCAAGAGATTGGTCATACTATCAGGTGCTGCCCAACAGCCCCGATAACCTGTCCTACCTGCAAGGCCTCTTGTCACTCTCTGGAAAACTGCCCTCGGCCTAAGAAAAAAAGATCTAGACAAGAAACCACCCAATGAAGAACCTGTGACAGATCCTAGCCCTTCAGCTAACATGAAAAACCCCAGTCGCAGGAAGAAGGAGAAGCAGAAAAAGAAAGCTGATCGTTCTCTTTCGACCATCCCTTCGCGAGAAAAGTACTTACTGGATGAGGACCCGAAGATGATTTTTTTACCCAAGGAAAGGTCAGTTGATAAAAAGAGTGGAAAACAACATGGCAAGTCTCCTCAGGAAGAAAATGTAGGCACTTCTCATCAGCGTCGGAAACCTTCGAGGAAAGCTGCTTATGTCTCCTCTTCCTCTGATTCCTCTCCAACAGAACATGACTCTTCAGAAGATGAAAGCTCGGAAAGTTCAGTAAGTGTTGCTTCCTCAGATCCTCCTTCAGAAGACGATGATAATCCGCCAGTGGATATTGATTTTACAGAAGTTATCTCTAAAAAACTGAGAAGGTATGGGAAAAAAGCTGCGGGGAAAGTCCCCAAAAAACTCAATAATTTCATGATGGTGATCGACTCTTTTTGCTGGAATGTAAGAGGCATCAATAAAAAAGTTAAGCGTAGTAATCTCAGGAAATTGCTACGGCAGTCCAAGCCGTATTTTGTAAGTATCATAGAGACTAAAGTGAAAGCTCACAAGTCTCAGCGGATTTTTAATTCTCTTTTTCCTGGCTGGAATTATTCAGCAAACTACGAGTTCGCCGAGCTAGGCCGGATATGGGTAGTTTGGGATCCTTCAGTAAACTTGACTATCCATTCAAAGTCCAGTCAGATGATCACTTGCCTAGTTGAGCTGCCACACTCCACTTCGGTTGTTGCAGTCTCATTTATCTATGCTTTGAATTGTAAATATGGGAGAAGATATATTTGGGAGGAGTTGTGCTCTTTGGCTATCGATCATATTATTATGGGAAAACCACGGGCTGTTTTGGGAGATTTTAACCAAACTCTAAATCCAGGAGAGAGTTCTAGAGGAGGTACTAGAATCCCTCGTGGTATGAAAGACTTCAGAGAGTGCCTCCAAGATGCTGAGTTATTTGATTTGTCAATAAGAGGAAATGAGTTCACCTGGTGGAATAAGCAGACCGAGACTCCAAATTCGAAGAAATTGGACAGTATCCTTATAAATGATATTTGGCAACTCCAATTCCCACATGCTTATGCTCATTTCGGTGAGCCGGATTTCTCTAATCATGGTCCAAGCAGTATCGTATTTGGTGAAAGAACTAAGGCTAAAAGACAGTTTATGGTCTCTCACTTTCTTTTCCACCATCCTGAGTTCCTCCCATGAGTCGCTATTGCCTGGCAGCAAATGGTGGTTTATGTCACTGCAATGTATTCTCTTTCCAAGAAACTGAAACTTTTAAAGAAAAAGATAAAAGATATAAACAGAGAGCACTTCTTTGATTTGGAGAAACGGGTTAAGGAAGCTCACTCGAATTTGCTCTCTTGTCAGCACCATGTTCTGAAAAATCCGACAGCTCTTCTTGCTGCTCAAGAGAAAGAAGCTCATAAAAATGGCTTCTCTTGGCCCTAGCAGAAGAACGTTTCCTCCAGCAAAGGTCCAGAATACTGTGGTTGGAAAATGGGGACCAAAATTCTGCTTTCTTTCATCGCATGGTGGTTGCTCGACATGCTATAAACCAAATTCATTACCTCTTGGATGGGGGGGGGGGAATAGGATTTCTGACATGCGTGATATCATGTCTTACTGTGTATTATTTTGAGGAATTATTTGGAGCTCCTGCTACTGCTCTCACGCCTACCAGTCAAGCTCAAATATCTTCCTTCACCTCATTTAGATGTAGTGAAGCGGATAAGGCTTTGTTGTTAGCTCCGGTTACGCCAGGAGATGTCAAACATGAGGTCTTTGCTCTTCCTTCAAACAAAACACCCGGCCTGGACGGCTACTTTGGTGAGTTTTATAGGAAAACCTGGGATATTATTGGTGAGGACTTGACAAGAGCTGTCCTAGAATTTTTTCAGAAGTGGGAAGATTCTTAAGCAGTGGAACTGTACTGCAATTTCCCTCATTCCCAAGAAGGTGTGTGCTGATAAGTTGGTGGATTAAAGGCCGATCTCCCTCAGCAACGTAGTTTACAAAGTAATATCAAAAATTTTGGCTAGGCGATTGCATGCCATCACTCCTCATATGGTCTCTAATACCCAATCCGCTTTCATCAAAGGTAGAATGCTAGTGGAATATGTTCTCCTTGCCACTAAAATGGTCCAAGGTTTTAATCGTTCAGGTATCTCAAGGCGTGGGTTACTCAAAGTGGACCTAAGGAAAGCTTTTGATTCGGTAAACTGAGATTTTTTGTTAAAGATTCTTGAGGTAGCTGATTTCCCGCCGGTCTTTAATCAATGGATTGCTCAGTGTATCACCACTACTTCCTTCTCCATCAATGTTAACGGGGAGCTTTGTGGTTTCTTTAAAGGAACCAGGGGTCTAAGGCAAGGGGATCCCTTATCCCCCTCTATGTTCGTTATGGCCATGGAGGTTTACTCAAACCTGCTAAAGTCTCGATTTGAATCCGGCAGAATTGGTTATCACCCCCTTGGCCGAAATCCTGCGGTAACTCACCTGGCTTTCGCGGACTACATCATTATCCTTTTCGATGGTAAAGGTACTTCTCTCCAATCCATTGCTGATTCTCCTGAGGTTTTTAAGTACATCTCAGGTCTGCAGACGAACAAAGACAAAACATATCTCTTTTTCGCGGGACTGAACTTTGAGGAAACTATCACTCTAACTTCTTTTGGTTTCCGAAAGGGTTCTCTCCCCATCCGTTACCTCGGTCTCCCTCTTATGCATAGGAAGTTGCGTAAGTTTGAGTATTCTCCTCTGCTGGATAAAATCAGAGCAAAATTTACAAGTTGGACTGTCAGGTGTCTCTCCTTCGCTGGACATCTCCAGCTTGTATCTTCGGTTATTTATAGTTTGCTGAATTTTTGGACGAGTGCTTTTGTCTTGCCTAAATCATGCCTTAGAGACATTGAAAAATTTTGTAACAGATTCCTATGGGGAGGTGATATCTCTAAGAGGGCATATGTTAAGGTTTCTTGGTCGACTATTTGCTTGCCTAAGAACGAAGGAGGTCTGGATCTTCGCAATCTTGTTGTTTGGAACAAGACTCTGATTCTTAAGCTCATCTGGCTAATTTTCTCTTCCTCGTCCTCCCTTTGGGTAGCCTGGATTAATGAACACAGATTGAAAAGGAAGAATTTCTAGTCTCTTGAGGTTCAAATGTCTGATTATTGGAACTTACGGGTAAAAATGGTCCTTTGCTCTTGGGTATTCCGGATCAGAGTTCTGTCCATGACGCCCTCTCCTCTCGTGACTGGCAGGCCTCCTACAGAACGCCGAGAAATCAGAATGTGGCTCTTGTGCGCTCTCAAGACTATTCTTCTCACCATGATCTTTTAGCTCCTGACACCTTCCTTTGGGGACCACTAGACCAGCGGAAATATGAGTTCTCAACAAAAATCACTTGGGAGCTATTAAGACCAAAGGAGGATATCAAAGAATGGTTTCATGCAGTCTGGTTCAAGAATGCTGTTCCAAAGCACTCCTTCAACTTCTGGGTTGCAAGTCTTAATAGACTTCCAGTTAATGCACGGCTAGCGCAATGGAGTACGCATCTCAGCCCTTTGTGTACTTTCTGTTCAGGCCACGACGAAACGAGGGATCATTTGCTTATAAATTGTGTGTTTGCCGCTGATATATGGAACCTCCTCTTCAGACGTCTTGGTCATCACCCAACTCGCTTACAGTCCTGAAATGATCTCATATCTTGGCTCTTGGCCGTTTCCTGTTCAGGTAAAAGGAGGCTTCTTCGCAAATTTGCTTCCCAAGCAGTTGTTTATCTTATATGGAAGGAGAGGAACAATAGAAGACATAATACTCCTCCTATTCCCCCGGATGTCTTGTTCAGCTAGCTTGACAGACTCATTAAAGATATTCTCCTCGCTAGAAGACTCAAGAAAGGCTGCTCTAGTCTTTTATCTCTTTGGCTCTCCTATGGTTAATTGCTCTCTTCTCTCTTGTTAAGAACGATAGCTTCTATGGTTTTTTATTTTTTTTTGAGCCATTGAAGTTTTAGGCTTTTTAGCTTTTGTAACCATGTTCTTTTGTAATATAATTTACATTTTATCAAAAAAAAAAACTGTATATTGTGATGTATGCATACGAGCTCACTTATTTGTTAAAAGTATTTTTTTTCTTTTAGTTAGCAATATACTAGTAATCAGAAAATATTATAAGATCTGAGACGTATAACGTATACTTAACTTAAGACATAGGACGCAATGAATGGAGTAAGCATGGCGTCATGATGATCAAAGCCCTAAAAGTGCACCCACCACGCGGGATAATGTTCACAAATCGTAACCAAACTTTTTTCTATTAAAGAATTTATATTCACTTTGAAAACTTTTAATATCAAGAAAGTGCTAACACACTCATTTATGTGTATAAAAAATTTATGTGAAGGGGTGACATAAGAAGGCTACAAATGGCCACAAATGTGAAAAGTGAAACGCAAAGGGACCAGAGACAACCCATGCGTGTGACCACAAACTGATGCTTACTTATTCCTTATGCTTATATAATGATGTGTTTGTATATACATAATATTGTATATTTATCATACATACCCGCACATGTGCAAGCACTTCCATATACAAGCAAACAAATTTACATTATATTTCATATTTGCATCCATAAGACATACCTCATCCCACGTCATCGTTTTTATTACACTGTGGACAATACCAAGTATGCTGATGATTCTTAGAAATGATGAGTGAATTAATCCTTAATTTGTCTAGCAAACTTCTTCTAGTTAGAGCACTTCCAATATATATTTCTATATTGTTTTCTAAAATAACTTTTTTATTATAAGATGAATTTGTTCTGATGTATATCTTTATAATAAACTTTTTCTATTTAAAAAAACATAAAGAAAAATGTTATTTTGCATTTATATTTAAATATGAAAATAGCATTTTTTATATTTATCCCTAAAAATAAAAAAATCTATTATAAGAACATATATTGGAGTAAATTTACTTCTATAATAGAATTTTTTTACTTTGAGAAAAAATATAGAAAAAGATGAATTAGAAATGGTTTAAGTTCTTATAGAAAAATTACGTTCGACCTAGCTATTGATTAATTAATAATATTTTTATTTACTTGAACATGATATTTAATATAATGAAGTGTTGGGATGTTGGTTAATTAATGTACGATGTTACTCGTACATATCATATCATGACGTGTAGTTTTCTTGATCATAATTTTTACTCTTTTGCATCATTTCGGATTTTAGATATGTTAGTGTCGCCTAGTCTTGCATCTGCTATTTTATATCTGGAGAAACTACTTGATTCTTGGAAATATATGAGCATAAACATAAATAAAACAATGCGAAGTGACCACCGCAGACCACCACCACAGACTGAGCTCATCCGCGGTAAAAGGCCAAGGTGATCAGTCGATGAAGGAGTCGATCTTAAATTCTCACTACGAATCGAGGTTGTCGGTAATTGAGGAAGGGGTCGGCTCAACATTTATTTGGACCCTGGGGAAAAAATATTTTTCAACTTATAATATTTATATTTATTAAAAATATAAATATATTCTAAAATTTTTATCATCAACATCTTTATAAATTTGTGACGAAAATAAATATGTATATGTAAAATATTTTATGGTTTCTATTTAACTAAAATTTATAAATATTTTTAAAAAATTATATAAAAATATGTATGTATAAAAAATATTAGGTTCCTTAATTAATAAAATCGGGAAGACACGGAGTTGGACCCATGACGGTTTTACCGTTTGTCCCTCATATAAGCCGGCACTGAGGGAATGACCAACGAAGAGGGGCGTGCCGTGGAATTCACCACAAACCAAACTCGTTTGTGGTTGAGAGGTAGGACGACCAACAATATGAGGGACATACCACAGACGACCATCGCAGGTGACACTAGTCAATGGTCGAAATCCGGAGCATCTTTTACTAATCTGATTCGATTAGTGGTCTTCTAAATATACGATGTCCCAAAAAATTATATTTTAACCAGGTTGAATCTGTAAAAATAAATAAAAAATAAAAATAAACAAACATTTAAAATAATAAAATTTTGTGACAAAAACAACTTATTTACTTTTTTTGAATGCTAATACCTAATTTATTAAATATATGTATATATAAACATATAATGGATCAGATAAAATTATTTTTGAGAAATATTAGTATTCATGATTTACTTAGTTTATGGATATTGCATATTAGTATTTTTTTTCTTCATAGAATTATGAATATCTAAATTTTTTGTTTAAATCAAAAAGGATGATGAATCAAATTAAAATTTACGTATATTTTGCTCAGTCTTACATACATGTGCACATTGACGTGAGCACCTACGTAACTCAATATTGACTAAAAGTGAGGATTCTAATTTCTTTGAAAGCTAATTTTTTTTATGTTTCCATTCACTATGGATTTCAACTATAATGAAATTATTTGTCTTAATAATTTTATTTATTTATTATCTAGATTTGATTTTTCATGCATTTAGAAATTATAATATGAAACTATTGGTTTAAAATCAGAACTGTCTAAATTTTAGATAACATGAAACCAAACAAATAATAATAGTTTTTAGTTATCATTAAAAAATCTGAAAACTTCCGGCATTTTAATCGAATAAACAGAATAAATATTGATTGAGAATAGTAATTATATTTTAATATATTAAAAACCAAAAAACTAACCTAAAACCGAACTGGTATTCAGATTAAACATACACAATATTTTTTTATCTTAAAAATAATAAAATTCATAATCTCATTCCGCACAATGTGCGGGTTATTACCTAGTATGTAAATATTAAGACCAAAATATTTATTGCCAATTAATTTTAAGTTACTAACTCCAGAAAATTTAACATTAAACATGTGTTTACGAGATTTATTTTTGTAAGTTATTGAGTATTTTGTGATTAACATGATTCTACCGGATTTGAATATGGATACTGACAAAGCGACGATTCTCATACAAATGAGCATAGAGACTAGTACACATTGGTATTTGATAACATACATCCATTTTTATAGATATATAAAAGGGATCATAGGAAATATTCTACGGTAATTTAATTCAAAAGCTGGGAAGTATTTTCTCAGAAAACATGTTCTTAAGTGATTAAAATAGTAATACATAGCCAAGTATTATTGATAACCGGTTGGTTTTGTTTGAGTTAAACACGATATATAATGGAGAGGATGTCAGCTAGGAATGTGTAATTATAGTCACGTATTAAATATTCATATAATTATAGGGACCCTGCGTAGTGGGGTTGGGGGCATGTTATAAGTTAACATTTCATGCTGCCATATGCCATGTCCCACATTATATTGAGATTAGGTTCTCATACGCCATGAAGATGAGTTTTTTTTTTGCCAAAAATTGGAGAAGATATGTAAGTTCATGGTTATATTTGTAACCAATTTGGTTAAAAACTTTGATATATCATACTATGATAGAAATTAGTCTGATACCCAAAAAAACTATAACAAAAACTCATATAAAAGTTGTATGTCCGAAAATTAAGTTTGAACTCTTGACAGTGCCCTTTACATTAACAAACCATAACAAAAGTTCAGTGGGGAATTTTTTTTATACCTAAATTACATAAAACTTTCCAAAAAAAACTTATTGAGATGGTTAGGCTACTCTTGTGGCTACCAGTGGTATACATGAGTCCGACTTTATTTCCAATCATCGGATACAAATATGGGCAAGTGGATGTAAGTTGTAACCATAAAATCCTATACTTTTTTAACCAAAGAAAAATACCACAAAATACAAGATGAAACACTTAAAAATCGAACAACAAATTTGTAATGCATCATGGTCAAACGCACACTCGAAGACCCTTACATATATGCATGTATTTACGCATACACATGTAATGATTTGGTCGTGAAGACCTTTGCATAAATACGTGAGTTGTGTAGTCACAACTTCACGTGTAAAAGGACAGCTTCTGTTTTTTATTTTGTAAGAACTGTTAAATAGCTATAGATACATAGACAGACATTGATGTTACTAACATACATACGGGTTTAAGTTCGAGTGATGACACAACAATACAAAGTGCAAACTATTAAATTACAGGTCTTGTTACACTGGTCGAGTTACTACTGCTTTTAGCTGACTTGACGAGATTCAGAATAACACCCAATTTCAAAGTTTTTTTTATCATCGGGTAATAATTACTGAAAGAAACATATCTTTTCAGAATTAGTAAAATTAATTATGCAGTTTTACCAATATTAATTTTCATAGAATTGCAGGATGTTTGCTTGGGAAAAAACTGTAGATTATTGATTTTAATTTCTTTGAAAACTTGTTAAGATTAGTGATTTTTAGTCGAATTCTTTGCAACTTTTTGGGTGATTAAGAAAATATTGTTGGAAGATTTCTTATAACTCATAAACTTGTTCTTTTCTCTTTGTTTCAGGAATCTCACGTTGTAATAATGTTCGTGTTTATTTTCCTTGTGCATAACACAAGGGTATATAAGACTCTTTGTTTTCTCACATTTGTAATTCTGTTTGGACTGATTTCTTTTCGGAGTAAGATCTTTTAGTTTATAAATTTAGTATATGATTTTGGCCTTAGAAAGAAAGAAGTAAAAGATGTATCTCTGAGTTTAAAAAGATATGAATGACCTTTAGTTATAATGTCTTTCTAGCTTATTAGAGTTTATTGACTTTTCAACAATTTTACTATGTGAGGTTGATTTAGTTAATCTCGCTTAAATATTGTTATTGTATACTTTTTAGCACACTAATTAAAGCCAAAGTAACTAATTGAATTGGTTTCAAATGAGCCATGCTTGTCAAGAGTAAATGATTTTAGCTTTTTGAAAGGCCTTTTGAACATGAACACTGACTTTATTTTAAAGGTAGTGATTATATATAGTTTTCTTCCAACAATTGTTTCTTATCTAATAATTCTTCACCCTAAAAATATGACATTATATGGACCAACTGTTTAAGCACATACTCGGCAAGGGGCACGGTCTCGTGACAGTATTATATAACAAGTAAAACGTATTTTGTTATATAGTATCGGATACCGCGAAAACTATCATGTTATGTCCATAATCATTAGGGACTAGTATTATTGTTTTTTTTTTTAGGGACTAGTATTATTGTTGCTGCTTTTGATATGATGTTTATTACTTTTCAGTGTATAAAAAATAGGCTTCATTTTGTTGATTCGTATACTTGACCATAATGTGCAACGTTCATTCTTTTTGTATCTTCAAATTTAAGTGAGTCTTCTAGGTAATTTAGTTAACTATAGTTCGTTGTATCGTTAAATTGATTATTTAATTTATTTTAATAATTTTTTGTGTTAAAAAAAATCCGTTTGTTTTTGTAAATTACTTATCAACATGTTTATTAATTGGCGTATTTAATCTTGTATTTTGAAATAAATACTCATTTTAAGAATCAAACCAGATCATGTACATATATTAACCATGAAAAAAACACATCATCATCTATTTGAAGCTTTTTTTTGTTCACCTATTTGAAGCTGATGTTGAAAAAAATTCATCATTTGTTAGAAACAAGTATATTTCTTAACCCAAGCTCAGAGAACTATGAAGCTGGAGCTCTAGATATAAATGAATGCCATCATTACCTTGCTAGCTTTTCAAGATGGTTTAGCTACTAAAGAACAATGTAAAGCCTCCAGATCATTCAGCCCTGCGTACTCTGTGGTGAAAGAAAAAAAATATTTCCTATATTTCAAAATGTCCAATGTTTTAAGTTTCACATATATTAAATAACTTTATGAAATTTTTACTACCAAATATATTATTTTTGAGCAGGTCATGCCCAAATTTTGGGATAGTGATTAGGTGTTAGTCGGATTTCTCGAGAAAGCATTCGAATACCAGGATCATAAACAAATGAATTACTTTAAAACAAAAAAAAACATTCTATAATATGTAATATTTTGAAGAAAAGAGAGTAGAAGATTATATATTTATTTTGTTTGTCCTTACTTGTTCACATTAATTCAAGTCATTACTATGTGCTAATCTATTTCTACCATAATTAAATGGTAATGGAACCTCACGATAAATTCTCTCCTGCAAAATAAACACATCAAAAAAGACTTCATGCTTGCTCCAATTGCCTATCCAGAGGAACTTCATATTTGCTATAATATAATCTTAACATAGTTATTTATAGAATTTCGATGTAATACAATCTACGATGTGCTTCTACATCTAATCTACTAAAAGGGAAGTACATTTTGTTAAGCTAGATGGACTTTCAACTTAAAACCAATTAGTGATTAGTGGAATCCATTTATCTTATATATTGCTTAGGATTTATTTCAACTTCTGATGTTGGACAACCTTGTGTCTAATACGTCCCCTCGAGATGATGGTTCTTTGAGAGTCAATCTCGGAATGTTCGGACAAAGATCGATGGGCCAGCTTTGGGCACGAATCGATGGATCGCATGTTAAGCTAGATGGGCTTCCAACCTAAAACTAATTGGTAATTAGTGGAGTGGCCCCTTCATCTTATATGTCACTTAGGATCTCTTCCAACATCCGATGTGAAACCTTTGTCTCTAATACGCCCCCTCGAGATGATGGAATGTTTGGGCAAGGATCGATGGGCCAACTTTGGGCACGCATCGATGGATCGATGGGCCAACTATTGGCATAGATCGATGGATCGATGGGCCAACTAGGGGCACGAATCGATGGATCGGATTTGGATGGCGTGGATCGTGGTGACAGACCAGACGCACTCCTGGACCAGATGCTTAGTATGATATTATCCGATTTGGGCCTAAGCCCTCATGAATTTGTTCTTGGGTCGTTACTCCCAAAAGGCCTCATATTAAGTGGGATTGGACCAACTATATATATTAGACTTTTATTCTGTCTAATATTCGATGTGGGACTTGGATTGACTTTTTATTTATTTTGACAATCCTCCTCTCAAACCAAGGACCACGGAACGTTGGGCTCTGATACTTTTTTAACTTGGATTGACTTTTTATTTATTTTGACAGTCCTCCCCTCAAACCCAGGACCACAGAACCTTGGGCTCTGATACTTTTTTATTAGACACAAGGTTTTCTCACATTGAAAGTTGGAAGCCCATCTAACTTAACATGGTATCAGAGCCCACGATCCAAACTGTCCAACCCGATCCATCGATCCGTGCCCAAAGCTGGCCCATCGATCCTTGCCCGAACATTCCGAGATTGACGCTCAAAGAGCCATCATCTCGAGGGGGCGTATTAGACACAAGGTTGTCCCACATCGGAAGTTGGAATAAATCCTAAGCAATATATAAGATAGATGGACCACTCCACTAATCACCAATTGGTTTTAAGTTGGAAGCCTATCTACCTTAACACATTTTGTACTTAACTCTGAATTTTCCACAAATATTACATCTTTATGCCGTTGCCTTTAAAATATAGGGTTTTGTTTTTAAATTAAACCAAACCCAATGATTCCTTTACTTCACAAACCAAGACGAGATATATGTTTTTAATTGGTAAGCAATCGTG
>JABAYD010046590.1:0-16428 GCA_014822095.1 Diplotaxis tenuifolia | reverse complement strand
ATTTCGGGTCGGATTTTTCGGTTGGGGTTTCAGATTTTCTGCTCATACCTATTAGTCGGTTATTATAATTGTTACCAAACTCAGCTCAAACCAAAAGAATTGAACCGGACGCAAATAAATTTACATAAATAAATAAACGGTTTTTATGTCTCTTGAACTAAAAAAACTAAGAACATAAAGAACCTAATAAAGCTGAACCGAAAACCATACCTCAGTCCTATACGATAGTTCACATACAACGTGGATCACAATTTCTGAAACACAGTAATAACCGATGACTTATGAATTTATTATATTTTTTCAAGTTAAACCCGCGCCGGTGCGCGGGTCAAGATCAATTTCTTTTATTAACATGGCTACTTCCTTTATTTTTCATCTCATAATGAACCCTTCCTTTTATAGGTACGATAAGGACATTCACGACAGAACCTGGAGTCGATACTTAGAGGACGAAAGGGTATCATCTATAAGGACGGACCTTTTTGTCAACACAAGTGACTTCTACGATGTTCCACAAGTTGTGGCGAAGACTGCTGCTGTCCCTAAAAATGCTAGTCAGCCTCTGACCTTAACTTGGACGCTCAGCGAGATCACTGCACAATCATATATATACATGCATTTCGCGGAAATACAAAATCTTGAGGCTAATGAGATCAGAGAGTTCAACATTACTTATAATGGCCAAAATTTGATCTCTTATTTTAGGCCTCGGAAACTCCAAATTAGAACATTGTATAACTTAGTAGCTTTGAATTCTCGAGATGGGAAATTCAATTTGTCTTTTGTAATGACTGGGAACTCAACTCTTCCTCCTCTTATCAACGCCCTCGAGATTTATACAGTCTTAAACTTTCTACAGCTCGACACAAACCAAGATGAAGGTAATTCTAGCATGTTCATTAAAACCCTTTCTTTTTACTAATTTCATTTTATTTTCTGTGTTTTGATTTTGTCTGGTTTATGTTATCAGTTTCTGCTATGCTTAACATCAAGCAAAGTTACGAGTTGAAGGAAAAGGTTAGCTGGCAAGGAGATCCATGTGCTCCGCAGTTTTTACAATGGGAAGGTTTAAATTGCAGTTATCCAAATGCTGACTCACCAATGATCACATCCTTGTATGTTTCTTTTTGTTCATCTCAAGATTCATTCTGTTTTGTGGTTTCCCAAATCTAACTCTTTGGGATACATTAGAAACTTGACAGAGAGAAAATTGAGTGGCAGCATAACACCAGAATTTGCCAAGCTGACACAGTTGATAGAGCTGTAAGTACTTGAACCGTCACACCGATTTACTTATGTATTTGATATGATTTATAACTGCCACAAACTATTTTTTCTCTCTCTCTCAATGAACAGAGATTTATCAAAGAATGATTTGTCAGGAGATATTCCAGCGTTTTTTGCTGATATGAAGTCATTGAAACTCATGTGAGCTTCTTATATCAGCACCCTTTCTCTGTTTTATTTTATTCGGAAAATTTGAGATTTTTTCTCCTTTGCAGAGACTTAAGTGGAAATCCAAATCTCAATAGCAAAATTCCACATTCTCTTCAACAAAGGTTACAAAGAAATTCTTTAACGCTAATGTAAGATGTTCATACACCATTGACTCAGTCTCAATTTTTTTGGAGTGAAATTCATACTTCATATCTCCTTTTTTTTCGGTTCCACATCACTTTTGATGAGTACAGTTTGAGTGAAACTCATAGAAAAGAGAGTAAAAAGGTTCCAGTGGTTGCTATCACAATGTCAGTGGCAGGAGTGTTTGCTCTGCTAGTCATCCTGGCCATCATTTTCGTCGTTAGAAGAAGAACAACGAAATGTACGATGTTGATTGTAGTCACAGTCACATATTTTTTTAATTCTAGTTTCTTTATTTCACATATTTTTTATATGGTGTTACTGCTCCAGTACCAATATCAGTCACTGCCAGTGGAATTAAAAGTAAGGACCTAAAGATCACATATCGCGAGGTGCTGAAAATAACTAATAACTTTGAGAGAGTTCTTGGCAAAGGAGGCTTTGGTACAGTGTATTATGGAAACTTGGATGATACTCAAGTAGCTGTGAAAATGCTCTCTCATTCATCAGCTCAAGGGTACAAGGAGTTCAAAGCAGAGGTACCTTTAACAAGATGTTATAGCTCATGTTACTCTTTGTCTTCTTAGAAATTTTCTCAGATGATGAAATAATAATTTTTAGGTTGACCTTCTTTCAAGAGTTCATCACAGACATTTGGTAGGACTTGTTGGATACTGTGATGATGGAGATAACTTGGCTTTGATCTATGAATACATGGCAAATGGAGACCTGAGTGAGAACATGTCCGGTAAACACTTTTAGCTGAGAGACTCTAGTTTAGTTGAATTTCATCTCCTTTCATAGTTTTTAAAACATTCAATGACCATTACAGGAAAACGCGGGGGCAACGTCCTAACCTGGGAAAATAGGATGCAAATAGCTGTAGAGGCAGCACAAGGTGAACCAAACTCTAGTCTCTCTACTTTTTTTTTTCTGAGATGTCTGAAAGCAAGACTGACATAAACAAAACCATTTGTAACAGGATTAGAGTATCTTCACAATGGATGTCATCCTCCTATGGTCCATAGAGATGTGAAAACTACCAACATTTTATTGAATGAGCGGTATGGGGCTAAATTAGCTGACTTTGGGCTCTCTAGATCATTTCCAATCGAAGGCGAATACCATGTATCAACTGCAGTGGCGGGCACACCTGGTTACCTGGACCCCGAGTGAGTGAACTCATTTATCATCACTTATGTTTGTCTTGTTGCTCAAATGAGTGGTGAGAAAGTTATATACTCTTTCAGGTACTACAAAACAAACTCGCTGAGTGAGAAGAGCGACGTATACAGCTTTGGTGTAGTTCTGTTACAAATCATCACTAACCAGCCTGTTATAGATAAAACCCGGGAGAGAACTCACGTTAATGAATGGGCTGTGTTAATGCTCACTAAAGGAGACATTAGGAGCATCATCGACCCGAAACTAATGGAGGACTATGACACAAATAGTGCGTGGAAGACTTTGGAGCTGGCTCTGGCTTGTGTGAACCCATCTTCGAACCGGAGACCAACAATGGCACACGTTGTGATGGAGCTAAACCAGTGTGTGGCGTTGGAAAATGCAAGAAAACAAGGTAGGGAAGAGATGTCCTCGAGAGATATTGCCAACTTTAATCTCTCTTCTGCTTCTGAATTTATCCCTAGAGCCAGATGAATTTGAGAATTTCCCAATAAATGTTTTGAAAAAGCAATGTACATTAATCTTATTGCATATTTGGTAATTGTTTTTTTTTTGTAATAATAAAACAATATTTGGTAAATCCAATTGCTCTTTTGTTTCTGTGTTGAACTACCAGAAAGGAGATACATTGCATCTCTCTCTAATACAATATGATAAGTCCCTTGAAGAAGGAGAATAATAAGACACAAACAATGAGTAATGAGAAAGCTGCAACAAAACATAGTAAACGGTTGTGTAACTGGATATAGGGCTTCAACTGTTGCTTGTATAAAGCTGTTATAAAAATATGTATGTATAAATATAAGTCTTATATGAGATTGCGGAGTTCAAACATATTTGTATTTATCGTCTATTTAAAAGATTGTGGAGATTGCCATGTAAAAGGATGTTTGTAATGATCGTCTATTTTTACTTGTCAGCTGACTGTAGAGGATGCATAGTACATGAATGGACTCATATACCAACGGCGCTCATAGGTTTATATAAATATATTCGTACGAGAAGAATGTGGAGTGCAGAGAATAACTATGTACAATTGGCACATTGGTTGTCTTGTATAGTGTATTAGGCGCCATATTTGTTCATGTTAGCGTTGGACTCCCATGGTCGAAGTTCTATATATGCGTCAGTGATTTAAGCATTCCCATCTCATATCCTACTAAGTGATTTCTCCTTACGTACCCCTCTTTCTTCCCTTTGCGAGTGCATGATGATAGTCAGACATCTAAAAAGTTTGGTGTCTTGGGATGATCACAATTTTTTTTGGATTTTACTTGTTTTTTGATGTGATTCTTTTTATTTTTGTACAACAATAGAAATGTAAGAAACTGGTCATGCCGGTTTTAGAGAGCAAAACCGGATGAACTGAATTGACATAAAAGATAGCTAAAGAAAACTTCTTCACACTTTGTACATGCTTATTAGCCATAGTATTTTGTGCTTGAAATATGTCTGGTCTGAAAGTTATGGAAGAAAGTTTTACACGTCTAAATTCTTCTATATCTGTAGAAAAGGCTGGCCATTCTAAATTCTATGATATAGAAGAATTTAGACGTGTAAAACTTTCGAGAAGAATGTGGAGAATGCATAAATACGAGAAGAATGTCGATGTGATTCATTTTATGATATAGAAGAATTTAGACGTGTAAAACTTTCGAGAAGAATGTCGATGTGATTCATTTTACTAAATTTTTAAAGTGTTTTTCTATCCATTTTATTATATTTAAAGTTTTAGAAATTTTATTGGGTTGACTTCTTTAGTCCCTCTCAACTCATACTAAATTCCCCTCCACTTTTGGATTCTTTAAAATCCTCCCCAAGCTTAATGAGCTCATCTATGATACACCTAAACTATAATTTTCAATTTAGTTCGACAAACCTGATTAAAATCTCTTAACTGCGTTTAACTAAACAGTAAACAAAAAACGTTTATGAAATCACGTTGACTTTAACCAAACATCGGCTTAACCCTAAATTTCAAGAACCTCCGTATTTAAATCTGAAAAAATCCATCCCATATGCATTTATGAAATCACGTTGACCTAATTAAAAACCATAAGACCCACGACTCTAAACAAAGTGACGGGACTGCGTTTCACTGGGTTTAAAAATTCTTATTCTACTCTGTTTAAAAATTCTTATTCTACTCTATCAAATTATCATATGAAACTCAATTAATACCTACTCTTGTTAAAAGAGATTAATTGCAGTATTTAGAGATCGAATCCACGGAGAGTAAAAACACACAATAGATTTAGTAATCATATGGTTAAGCTATGTGAAGTATTTATATTGATTATCAGAATGAAATAAATTAGAGTTATTTGATGTTAACTTAATTCAAAAAAGAAAATTAGCCAGATCTAGGGTTTAGGAACGTGAACTATAATTAATAGATTTTTTATTAGACAATATGATACGATGGCCGAGTATCGACATCGATGATGGGTGCGGGAGTTGTTTAACATCAGGTATGATTGATCAATTCTCGTTTGTTTCTAGCAAACCTAACTTAATTGGAATATTATCAAGCTAGAACCTACTCTCGCAGCATCCTAAGTCCTACGATCAAGTTCTAGTTAGCTACTCTTGAGCTTGCATTAAGTATGTTTCTAATCAATTGATATCAATCCTTCTAACAACCTATTTTGGGGCTATTTCAACAGAATCACATTAACTAAAACCTACTCTTGCCAAGAGAGATCAATTGCAATATTTAGGGATCAAATCACAGAGAACAAAAGCACACAATATATTTATAGTTTTATGGTTAAGATATGTGAAGTATTTATATTGATTATCAGGATGAAGTAAATTGGAAATTGTTTGATGTTAACTTAATTCAAATAAGAAAATTATCTAGATCTAGGGTTTAGGAACGTAAATTATAATTACTAGATTGTTTATTAGACGATCTGATACACTAGGAAACAACCGCCCACTATCGATGGTCGAGTATCAACATCAATCGATGGGTATGGCGAGTTGGTTATACCAACATGTATGGTTGATCAGTTCTCGCTTGTTTCTAGCAAACCTAACTTAATTGGAATATTATCAGGCTAAAACCTACTATCGCAGTATCCTAAGTCCTAAGATTAAGTTCTAGTTAACTACTATAGAGCTTGCATAAGTATGTCTCCAATCAATTGGTATCAATCCTTCTAACAACCTATTTTGGGGCTAATTAAACAGAATCATATCAAAACTCTAAATTTAACAAATGGAACTACTCAGACGAAATCAAGAAAAATATATCCATAGTCTGATAAGAATGCATAGATATAAAACTTGTTTATATATAAAAGTGAACCTTGGCTATAGATCAACCACTTCAACAATACTCTTATGTACATTCTCACTATCTATTATTTATAGAAACGTTTGAACTTTACTCAAAGAACTTCCATTGCAAAAGAATCAAACGTATTAAGTACACTAGATTTTGATAGGTGCTTTAAAAGCGTTGAATAACTTTGACAGCAAATATCTTTAGGTAACAAAACTTATATGTAAAATTTACTATGATTATTTTTTAGGTCAACTAAAATTTAAAACTTTTAGATTATTCAGACTCATATTATAATTAATTCAATCAGTTAAAAGGTTTATATTGAATTTGTTTTAAGAATTTAAATAAATTTGCTGGCATTTAAGATTGAATAAATTAGTTATCTATTATTTAGGAATGTTTCCTTATTGAATTGAAGTGTTTTAGGAATATTAATGAATTACATTAAAAAATAAATAAACAATCGAAACTTTCGTAATTAACTGGAAAAGTCAGGGGTATAATTCTAAAAAATTTTTTTTTAATAGTATAGATTAATAGTTTGAAAATGAAATCCTCAAAGAAGTAAATGAAATCCTCAAAGAAGTGGAACTCGAAAACAACTGATACCATATGGACAAAACTCAAAGAAAGTTAAAAGTTTGATTAGATCAAGTAATGGTGTAGTAGTGGATGCTTTCTCTTCATATGTATACTAGAGATCAGTTCTTCCTTATATGCATGCATATCGCCACTTTAAAATCCCCTATGCTATATTTGCGAAGTGATTTTGGGAGAAAAATGTGACATGGCATGTTCTCGCCAATAAAAAAGATGACATGACTCATTCAAAAATATGACAATGCGTATTTGAAACCCTAATATGACATGGCACTTTTAAAACCCTAATATGAAACCCAATACCTCAACTAATATATATATATAACACATTGGTATCTGGTGTCATCGTAGGCTAAACCTCTTCTTTCATTGTTGCTTGAATCTCTTCTACCATCATAGCTTGAAGCATCCAATGGAAATTTATCTCCCATAGTTTTGACGTTCATGTAGTAAGATGGTGTCCGTTCGTTGCTTGAATCTCTTCTATCATCGTAGTTTGAAGCATCCAATGAAAATTTATCTCCCAACAGTTTTGATGTTCATGTAGTAAGATGGTGTCCACGGATGTTACGATCCTTCTATCATGTTTCTTATGCATATGTTTTTGTTTATGTTCTGATGTGTCATATTAATCTTTGTCTTTGTATCTTAATTCGCTGATAAAACTTTAATATCTGATTGTTAATCTCTAATGAAACAACATTCAAAAGAATATTTTTTTTAATACACTGCTACTCGATGGAAAGCTATGGAGATGTTTGATTCTAACAATGACAACATTACTATTAGCAATATTATTACAAATATGAAGATTACAACCACTGCATCATGCTTTGATAGTAGTTAATTTTTGGTACTTTTGGATTACAAAAAAAAAGCGTATAGAGATAGCATAAAATTATTTTTAATAATTGAAAGATTAGAACATCGTATTAAAATATTTTAACGTCTGGTTTTACAGTGTTCAACAATATATTTGACAAATCAGAAGTAAAAAATTTGTATCCGTCGACATACAATCACCAAATCAGAAATTCTGATGCAATATTCTTTGATTTTGTCAAAAAGATCACAACTACCCATATTTTGATTAGACAATGCATAGCTGAATCAATCTACAAGCAAGCTTCGGTAATGATTATGTATAAAAAAAATAACGCATTCTAATATTTCATGAATAACGCATTCTAATATTTCGCGAATAACGCATTCTAATATTTCACGTTATTGATATTATTTAAAATTCACAAATTCTGATATAATATTAATGCAATTATGTTTATTGTCGAGTATCGTATTCTTTTACACATTAGATAAACACAAAGGTATTTTTAGAAAAATCAAAGAAAAAAGGGAAAACAAATATATGATAAAATATGATTCAAACGTAATTTTGATAAAATATGATGCTATATATGTAAATTTTCTTCCGACCCTAATTTTTATATATGAAAATTTATCATTATTAGATAATCACAAATATAAATTTTCCATTAAAAAAGTACTTACGAATAATAATAAATGGGATTTTTTCCTTACATATCACGACTCCTCATATTCCTCTTTTTTACTTTTCTCCTATATATACTCTCATAACTTAATTTTTAGAAAACCCTAATATCCTCCTTCTCAACCGGAGTTTGTCTCTTCATCTTTCTTCAAGTAAGTTGTTCATCCATCTGTTAATGCTCTTTTAGGAATCGTTTAGCGTACTGTCGTAGATGGAATTATCAGCCTGCTACTGTTCGGACTATTGTTATGATTTTATTGGACAGTATGCTTAGATTGAGATCTTATTGTTATGCAATATTCCGATATGTTTATAGATTTTACCAACTCATTATTTTGTATAAGTCTAGATATAAAATCAAATACTTTGACGAACAGAATTAGATCTATGCGTTTATAATGTAATCGTTTATATTACATGTAATCGTTTCAATTCTATTTAAATGTCGATATATTATTTATTTATACATGCATAAAAATAACTCAGGTTACCTTTAGTTGAGATCCGTTTATTTGCAGTTATATCGGTTAAGCATCCTTAGGTTTAGAATTTTAGATTGTCTAAATCTATTTAGAATTATTTAGATATTGTTCTGGATCTGTTGTCATGATTAGTTATTGAATTACTGTTTCCGAACTTTGGTTTAGATTAGATTTGTTCATCTATATTTTGGAACAATGATATAGATACGTTGTGTGGGTATTGCAATGTTGTATGTGTAGAAATGTATTGTTTCAGCTTTGACTACTTTTGACTATTATCATCTAGGAACATTAATATTGATGAGTTATATGGATATATTAAAAACGATATTACATATTCTAAAATACAGGAATAGAATCACCATGGCGAATCCTACTAACCTAAAGCTCAAGGACCCTATTGTGGAAGACTACAGATCTTCAAAGGAAGAAGCATTCAGGAGAGGCAAGCGAGAAGCCACAATGCATTACCGGGCCATTATGTTCATGTGCAGGGAACATAATACTGCTCTGGAGGAGTATTATGAAGCGAGGATTAGGGTGGAAAAGATCAAGTCCAAGCTGGAGATTCTGAAGAAGGTGGACAAGGTATTTGGTGCGATAGAATAGAAGAAGTTACTTGAAGCCGAGCTTCTTACTGCAAAGACAACCCTCGAGGCAATCCAAGTCCCAGAACTCAACTGGTTTAAGTTGGGTGAAGGTTGGATGTTTGACTAATCTCTATTTCTATCAAATCTCAATCCTTTTGGTTATGTTTGAATGTTTTCCTTTTAATTTTGGAACTAAGTTTGAACTACTCCTCTCTCTCATGTATAGTTAAATTTTATTTTGAACTTATCTATATATTTTATATAAGTTTTATTTTATTGCATTTGATTCATCTATAACTTTATATTTTGTGTGCTAGTCGTTTTACATAAAATGTGAAACTAACACATGCATGTTGGTTTTCACACTATTAAAATCATCTAAAATTCCACACGAAATCTCTTAATGCTTTTTAAATATACACATTGTCTAATATCATAATTTTTTTAAAAACATTATATTTCAAAAATGTCTACACTATTTAAAATTTCTACCAATTTCCCTATACCTTATTCTCATTCTTTATAAATAACAAAAATCTAAACATTACAATACGTATCAAAGCTCTACAATCACAACATTTCATTAAACCAAGTCGGATGGGCTTCGGCCTATTGAATTGTGTTTGGGCTTTTAGTGGATACCAAATGGATCATGATCCTTTTGATACAATAAAAAGTTTATTTCAAAATAGTCATTGCATTAAGTTGTATTAGATTTAAATGTGTTTCTTTTTGGAAATTTATCTTCTTCCTAAATCCTTATAATTTTCTATTTCTCATTAAAAGATAAATGCAAAAAGTAAACACAAATCTACTATGCTCTATATATATATTATTCAAACATTATGTTAGTTCTCATAATTAAACCTTGCGATCTTTTTAAAACAAATTATTAATGTCTTCTTCCCTTTTGATCGCCACTGATTTAGTTGAAGAAACATACAATCCCATGCAGGTTCCGTTCGACGATGATAAAGAATATATTCAAGCTATTAAAGAAGCAAGTATTTGGTCTTCAGCAGAGTCTCTTCGTAACTTGTTTTGTACAATGTTGCTTTTAAATAGTAACATAACTCCACAAAACATATGGAACGCTACTTGGGAAATACTATCAAAAGATATATTATCTAAACAAAGGGAAAAATTGATAATCCAAGTAAGATCTTTTTGATCCAGTTAAAAAAGTTTTATAATGGTCATTGTTTATTATTTCAATTCAATTTCAATATTTTTTTTTCAGCTCTAAATTTTTCAGAAGATCGAATAAAGAGTTTGGTTGTCGAAGAGATCCAATCAATAATGTGTATCAATGGAATCTCCTTGATCGTATTAAAGATTTGAACATGTCTACCCGATGCTTACCAATATTATATTTTCTATTTATTGTAATTCTATTTTTTATGTTCTGTTTAATAAATATTAATTTACAATATGACATAATTAATTAACAAATAAATTATATTATCACTTGCACATAACCCCCACGTGTATGCAACACAAGATAAAAACAATTTTGGAAAATATATGATTTGCATGTAAAATATATTATTTAATACTATTAGTGTATTATTCATTTTTATTTATGTATATTTTAATTAATAAATAACCACAAACTAAAATTTGACAAAAAATAAAGAAGGAAAATTTACAATACTCACGTGATATATATCTCATTAATTTATCTGTATGTTAATTTTACTTTATCACGGAGTTTTCTATATATGTATATTTCTTATTAATAGATAAACACAAAAGGAATTTCTACATAAACCAAAAAAAACAAAAATATATGAAAAATACATGATACTATATGATTTTCACTTAGTCTTGACCGAATATTCTATATTCTATGTTAATTTTATTTCCACATAATTGTGTGTATATGTATATTTTTTATTAATAGATAAACACAAATAGAATTTTTTTCAAAAAAAAGGATAAGCACGAAAGGAAAAAAAAATATGCCAGAATATATGAATTTAACTTATCATATACCTATTATGCTATATATATATATGCGATACACATCTACATAATTTCCTACGACTATTAAAGTTTCTCAAGTTCTACAAAGTTTATTGCAATGTCGACTTCATCAAGAAAAAACAACTCCTTTGTTCTTGTGAAGAACATTAATTCCGCTGATGAAACACATAGAATAAAAATTAAGATTTTGGTAATCTGGAAGAACTTTAAGAATTCTGAAAACACTCATGAGATGGTCTTGGTTGATGAAGAGGTTTGCTCTTAATCATTATGAGCATGATATATATTGTAATTTAATATTAATATGTTTAAGTAATCATGCTTAGTTTTTTGTGTTTATAGGGAACAAGGATTCATGCACAAATAGAAGAAGACTTGATGAAGAAACTTCTACATGTTCTGAAAGAAAGCGAAGCTGTGATCATGAATACTTTCCAATTGAAAGACTATCTTGGAGAATTCAGGACCAATCCTTGCCCTTATAAGATAATGTTTTTCAGAACAACAAAGGTCAAAACAGCTGATGATTTTCTCGATTATTATCCTGAAAAACACTTTTCAATATTTGAAGATATATTATCGGGAAAGCTAGATAAAAAATTTTGGTTGGTAAGTTATATCTTCGAATTTGAATTATTTCATATGTACTTTGTGGAGTGATTTTACTAAGAAAGTGATGAACTATACTAAAGAAAACAATGCATCTGTTGTTATATGTGTCATTAGGTTTACATGCATCAAAGAATACAAAGGTAACTATAACACTCAAAAATTATTTATACCTTTCTTTATAAATTTTTGATTAGATCATTGATTCATATGTAGGAAACTTCTCCATATCAAATGCATTCAGTTCAACGCAAATCTTTCTCAATCTAGATACTGTTGATGTGAAGAAGTTTACATCCATGTATATCACACTTGGTCTACTACATTAATATTATTTTTAGTAATTACATCAAATAAAGTCTTAATATTGTCATAATATGTTTTTGTTTATGTTCTGAAGGTTATCAGGCGAGAATCAATTAGTCACATATAATGACAGTCAACTTTCTTTTGGATCTGTAGTTTCAGTTCACGATGAGATGCTTGTGATTAATCCAAGAAAAACTATTGCAGGAATTCTCGATTCAAGATCGGTAATTAAAAGATTCTCTATGAATATGTTAAATTTTTGTATAGTTGTCTCCAACATGTAATTTACTTTAATTGTAGGTTGGATACCGTGTGGTTTGGCCAAAATCGACTCTGTTGATTTGTCAAAAAAAATGGTACTATGTTACATGTAAACTTTGCCAAAAGAAAGTTCAACCATATGGAGCCGATTCTGATGATGAGGATGATGGCCTTCATCACAGACCTAGATACAAATGTATTAAACACAATAACATTAAATATGTTATCTATAGGTATTAACTTTCTCTATTTATCATGAATGATCTTATTAAATATGACCTAACTTGATACATTTTGATCTTAATTTTGTATTTGTTATAGTTATTTCTTGGTTCTTCGTGTCTGATGAATCGGAAGCGGATACAAAATTTCTTTTGTTTAACGAAGCTGCAAATAAACTCATTGGTAGACCAGCTTTTGAGTTAGTTGAAGAAGATACAGAAGATCAAGAAGTTCCTCAAACTATAACAGACTTAGTTGGGAGGAGATTTTTATTCAAGATCAAGATAGATCCAAAGAATCAAAAAGGCAGTACTTCACCTTATGTTGTTGACTTAGTGGCTGATGATGCAAATATGATTGAACAATTTGCACAATTGCCTATAGTGTCGGTACTTTTCTTTTCTCATTAAACATATTATGCATTGATAACATTACTTAAACTGTCCGTTATTTTATTTTTGTTTTTAGTCACCTACTGTGAAGTTCACAAATCACGAGTGGGAAGCAACAGAAGAATTTGCACGAACTCCATTATCCAGAAGCAGAGAAGAAACATCGAGTTCAATGTCAGACGAAGATTAAGGTTTTTCAAAACAAAAAAAAACAGAGGATGAGACAAGTGAAAGTTGAGAAAAACAAAAACAAATGATTTTTAAAAATTTAACAAGAATTTGGTTTTTATAACTATATTGTTTTCGGATTAGTTTTTAAATTTGGTTACTTACTTATAATATACATTTATTGCTTCACTTCTATTTTAAATTTAAATATTGTAATTACGAACGCTCAACATATAAACTACCTACTTATTCAACATCAGAATTAAACCGGATCACCTAGTTCAACTTTTAATTTTACCAAAAAAAAAAGTCAACTTTTAAAAGTTGGCCCATATTATGATTATAAAGATTCGGGACATTTTTCGAAATATAAAAACAAATTAAGGGGTTAGATTGAAACAATAAGAGTAACGCCCATTCCGTATTAGTGTCCTCGTGATCATCTCCATATATAAACCAAATCAATAAATCTGCAAGTTGTCTTTTCTTCAAAATTCGCCGCTTAGTTTACGTAAATGTCGGAACGAGTTTAAGGTTATCGGAACTCTCTCCGTCGTTGATTACATGGCGATGGCTGCTGTTATAGTGCCTTTGGGTCTTCTCTTCTTCATCTCTGGTCTCCTCGTGAACCTCTTTCAGGTGTTACTCCTCGTGTACCTCTTTTCTTCCTTTTTAATTTTTTTTTACCTTCTCCGTATTGATTTGATCCACTGTCTTTTAGGGTTTCCGTACTACGCTGAATAGGGTTTCTTCATATTTAGGGTTTTAAGTATCAAGTTCCTCTAGGGGCTTTATACTTCTTTTGCTTCTGTTTGATGTCTACAACTTCTTCTTTTTTTCAGGCAATTTGCTATGTAATCATTCGACCTCTTTCTAAGAACACATACAGAAAATCAACCGGGTAGCTGCGGAAACCTTGTGGCTGGAGCTTGTCTGGATAGTTGACTGGTGGGCAGGAGTCAAGGTATTATATAATTAGAAACAAGGGCATCATTGTTACGGTAGCTTATATAAGTCAAGGAACAGAATGAGATCATCCCTTGTCTCATTTAATTAGTGTACACATGCCCTTATGCATGTAGGTTTTGTTTTTGAGTTATATGACTTCCTCTAAGACTTGCTTTTTTCTTTTCCCCTAGATCAAAGTGTTTGCTGATAATGAGACCTTTAATCGAATGGGTAAGTTCCTACTTATTATATAATCAAAATATAAAAAAAAAGTCTTATATATGTACCAATCTGAACTTCAATGACTGTTTCTATACGTTTTCTCCAGGCAAAGAACATGCTCTTGTCGTTTGTAATCACCGAAGTGATATTGATTGGCTTGTGGGATGGGTTCTGGCAACAGGTACATGATTTAATCTCCGAGTTTCATGCATCTTGTTTCTAGAGAATTTTTTTTTTTGCCTGAATGCATAAATAGGGATCAACATAGACTTCGTGGTGAATAAGCTTGCATATGTGCATGTGAACCATATACTGCTTTCTAGTTTCTAGTGAACATAGATTCTCTCAGTGCAAGGTTACAGTCTCGAATGTTCCACTGAGGAAACAAGAAAAATATTGCTTATCTTCTCTAAAAGAGTCCATTACCTTTTTTTGTTTATTGTTTCATATTTTCTTTTATTGCAGAGGTCAGGTTGCCTGGGAAGTGCATTAGCTGTAACGAAGAAGTCTTCAAAATTTTATCCAGTATGTGAATTAATTAGTTTACTTATGTGCTTGCTAGATTTTCTAAAAAGTAGTATCTTGAATTGTATTTCTTAATATATGCTTTAGATTAGAAACTTAATAACTGCTTTGAGTTTAGAGAAAAAAAAAGATAATTGCTTAGGTTCATGAACTTCTCCTTTTCATTCTGTCACATTAAAGTATTCATAAACATGGAATTGTCGCACAATACAGGTCATAGGCTGGTCAATGTGGTTCTCAGAGTATCTATTTCTGGAAAGAAACTGGGTAAAAGATGAAAGTATTATAAAGGTATAGGTTTATATTCATCTTGTGCAACTAATTTAGTTTTGCTTCTGTTTTTAAACGCTTATGTTATACCTCATAAGCCTGAAGATGCAGAATCTATATTTCCAGACCATGACTTATATCTGTTTATCTAAATTTACAGTCAGGTCTTCAACGCTTGAGCGACTTCCCTCACCCTTTGTGGCTAGCCCTTTTCGTGGAAGGAACCCGTTTTACAGAGACAAAACTTAAAGCAGCACAAGAGTACGCAGCTTCCTCTGAGTTGCCTATCCCTCATAATGTCTTGATTCCTCGTACCAAAGTAAGTTTGAATATTATTTGTGTGAATCTTTTATATACTATTATGCTTTCATCACATCGACTTGGTCGTTGATGTTTGTGTGTTTTGTAGTAATTACTAAACATTGCTTATATTTTTTTTATTTCAGGGTTTTGTGTCAACTGTTAGTAATATGCGTTCATTTGTCCCAGCCATTTATGATATGACCGTGGCTATTCCAAAAACTTCTCCACCCCCAACAGTGCTGAGACTAATCAAAGGACAGCCTTCTGTGGTAAGCAAGTAAAAAAAATCAAATAACATATACTAGTTATACCTTGCACTCTTTCTTGTGCTGGTTCTAGGAGTGAAATGTCACCTTTACTTCCATAATGTGCATCCCAAATATTTTTGTAACTATCTGCCAATTCCCCAAACCATTTCTGCTGGTTCCAGGTGCATGTTCACATCAAGTGTCACTCGATGAAAGACTTGCCTGAATCAGATGAAGCAATTGCACAGTGGTGCATGGATCAGTTTGTGGCTAAGGTATAAATATACTTGTTCAAGATTCGATAGAGAATGGGTATTTAGACACACTCTCATCTCGGTTCTGTGGTACAGGATGCATTGTTAGAGAAACACATAGCTGAAGACACTTTCCTCTGGTCAACAAGAGCAGAACATTGGCCATCCCATGAAGTCTCTTGCAGTGAGTCTCTCAAAACATTCACTTGGATCTATCCATAAAAACTCAATAACCTCTTCATATTTTTTTTCCAGGTGGTTCTGTCATGGGCCTGCCTACTAACTCTTGGAGCAATGAAGTTCTTACACTGGTCAAAGCTATTTTCAGCATGGAAAGAAATCATGTTATCAGTGCTTGGTCTAGGTTTCATCACTCTCTGTATGTAGATCCTGATCCGCTCATCTCAGTCGGAGCTTTCGACCCCAGCTAAAACAAATGACCATCATCACGCAGGATCATCATCCCAAACA
>JABAYD010046581.1:0-16813 GCA_014822095.1 Diplotaxis tenuifolia | reverse complement strand
CTAATTTAAATGTATTAAGGAGAGATATAATTATATGGTTTAACATTCTTGCGCCACCGTCCGTACATGAGAACCGCCAAGTATTGCTCTTCTTCTATGTTAAAGATTCATTTTTGTATAGATATATGGATTATCTTACCTTTCTTTTGTTTGATATAGTTTCCAGATCCGTGGCTGGGCTCAAATTTGAGGACTAAACTAGACAGTCGCTTTGTGCGTGACGTGAATTCAGTTGATGGAATAGTTGTTGCTCCATCTGCTCCTTTCACTAAGATTTGGAAAGTGAGGAACAATGGATCGCTGGTGTGGCCACGTGGTACAAAGATTGTCTGGCTCGGTGGGTACAGATTCAGCAACTTATTGTCAGTTGATTTACAGGTTAGAAACTAGTATTTCTTTAGTTTTGCCACCTTTTTTTGTTTGATTCCAAACCTTTAAATTAATCTGAATGGCTTGAGTTACTTCTTCTCTGATCAGAGTCGCAGTAATGGCTTTAGAGGATTAGTCTGGATCCTCTATAGGTTTAGAATTAATTGAAAAAAAATGTTTATACGTGTAGTATTATACTGGTCTCAACATCATTGCAGATTTCAGCGGAGGGTGTGCCTATCAACAGTGAGCTTAATGTGAAAGTTAATTTTGTTGCACCAGAGTTACCTGGTCGATATATTTCTTATTGGATGATGGTTTCCTCTAATGGTATTAAGTTCGGGCAACGTGTTTGGGTGTTGTTAAATGTACGTACGAGAGAACTTTGCTCTTTTCCTTGAATTCTTTGTTTTCCTCTATCAAAATGTCTTTTGATACCTTTTCTTTGTTGGTTGCGTGGTCAGGTTGATGCGTCGTTGGAGGGATTTGTTGAGAATGAGTTTCGTGGACTGAACTTGAATGCATCTCCTAATGAAATATTTTCTCGAGATTTTGCAGGGTTTAACGACTCCTTTTATTGATGTATCACTTGATGGTTTCCATTTCTCAGCTGATTACATTTTTTTTTGCTTTTCAAACGTGTTGTTGTACGTTTATGTTCAATTAAGGATTCAAAAGCCATTTCACCTGCAACTGTTGGCAAATAAATGAACAAATGAAGACACTTACTCGTATTGATCTCAGTTGTAGGATTTACAAAAGTCGGAAAGATGAAATATTGCATCACAGAGTTTAGTTTGAACCGAGTTTTGTCGGGATTTTAGTAAAAAAGACAAAACTCAGTGGATTAGTTCGAAGGCATTTTATTAGATCAGGAAATGTCTGCTGATTAACAAATAAGGAAATGATCGATGGAAACAAGCCGGTGTTCGTGGAGCTGGCCAGAAAAGTGTACACGTCTGCAGAATACAAGATAAGTAAAACTCAAATTCTAGCCGCCGAGTGTGTAGATGTTTGGATCCTCTCCGTGTTGCCTCCTTGTTCCTTTATGTAGACGTTTGCATCCCCGTTGCCTTACGTTAGCTTGTCCTAATAGGTTTTAACTCGTCGGCCCGATCAATTGGGCCGACGAGTCAATTATCAAGCCGGGTGCTTCAGATAGTTTAAATGTATCGGCTAAAAGCAGTCTTGAACAGAGCCGATGTATTCTTCTTGATGGCATTATCTGCAGAGAAATTATATTCTTCTGACGTGAGTGCTCGTTCCAGCTTCTTAGAAACAGAAAGAATCTCGTACGGATCCCACAGCGACTGTCCGTATTCCCAATCCAAAAAAGAAGGATGACGATGCTTCGTTGTAGTGAAAAACAAGGCCTCTATTTTGAAACGTGAGGGTTTACCTTTGATAAAACAATGCTTTCTTTCCGCCTCGAACCCCAAATCGGTGCTTTCAGAGTTTTGGGAGTGGCTGAGCCAAGCCTGTGCGGCTGCTTCATCACATCTACTCTCATCTTCTTGACTTCTTCGTTTTCATCTTCAGCCTCTTGTTTCTTCCTCATCTGTTTTCTTCTCCATGTGGGAGACTTTTGGTGATCGAAGCAGATATTAAGGCTTAATGTCACCCTTTCGAATCTACTAACTTCTCTGTGCCTCATCTACTTTTAATGCTTTGTTTTTTTTTTTTCAGATTACATGACTTGTTCTTTGTTTCTTACCCTCCATTTATACTAACATTATTTTAAGTTTAAAAACTGTTGGAACAACTTATGAAGGCGAATTCAAAGTTTTATAAAGCAGAATCAATAATTATCATAACACTTTTCTGATAAATTAACCATTTCTAACTTTTATTCGTTTCATGACCTCACAAACTGATTAAATCTATTTTCTGTTGATTCCTTAATCTCACATACAAAAAACTACAAAACATGAACACACACCCCAATAAATTGAACCAAACTCAAATATAATCTTTTAACAGCAAACCCCACATTTTATTCAGTAGCTCGACTTCTATCCAACCAATCCACACTCTTACGCCCTCTCTCCATCACCTGAGACTTCTCTCTATACACATCCACACTCCTCCTCGCCTTCTCCATTTCCTCAAACGGAATCTTCAACTTCTCAGGCCTCTCAACGTGGCTCAACTTGTACCCTTGAAACCTTAATCTATCCACGCTTTTCCTCGGTTTCTCACGTCCATCTTTGCTCTTCCTCGGCGCATCTACACTATGCCGAGGAGGTTGCTCACACCGTTCCTCCACACCTCTTCTTGAGAAAGAACTGTTCCTTTTCGACGCGGATTTCTCTACAGCGCTCACAAACTTCTTGAGATGGCTAATGTATTCTGGAAAGAGTTCAAGATCGCAATGGTTTCCTCCTTTGAGCCATAAGGGTTCGTATTTCTCTTGGCAGAGTTCCCATAGCTGCTTCCCATGTGTGAAGTCAACCACATCATCTGCTGTTCCCTGTAAATAAAAAATATAAAATATTGCACCTTTTAAAACTTATACAAAATATTCCAGAGTCCCTCTGTTTCATAATGTAGGTAGTTTTACCTAAAAGCACAAAGATTAAGAAAATGATTATTTAAAAAAAAATTATTTCATATATAAATTAGGTATAACTAAACCGATAATAAATAAGTTCATAATATTTGGTTGGTCACATTATACTCAATAAATGTAAAAGTTATCTAGAAAAGTGAAAACTACTTATATATTTTGGAACAAGTTGTTTTCCTTAAAAATACTTACAATATGAAACAGAGGGAGTACAAGACACAAGTGACCATAACAAGAAACTTACATGAATCACAAGGACAGGACACCTCAAGAGCGAAATCTTGTCAATGTTCTGAAGGAGAAAATCAAACAAAAATGCTGAGGAATAAGAAGTTCAATTAGTATTTACAGAACTCGAAAAGGGTTACCTTGTAAATGTCAAACCAATAAGTACGTTTGACAGGATACATAACTCTAAGTCCAGAAAGAATAGGACTATGAAGAATGCAAGCTCTTAGTTCAGGTAAACGTGTAGCTAGCTCAATGGTTGGACCGCTACCAACAGATTGACCATATAAGATAATGTTCTCCTGTTTTGCCCCATAAGTCTCTTCTAGACATTTGTAAGCAGCTTCTATATCAGCATAAGTATTTTGCTCACTGGGCTGCAACAAAAGGAAAGGAGAGAGATTTATTATGTTCACAGTGTAGCATTTGAATCACAGAGAGAGGGTTAGGAATCTGTGGTTATTGCTCACCTTCCCTGATGATTGGCCATACCCTGAATAGTCATACCTGTAAAAAAAACACCACAACAGTATAATTAGAGATTTTTCCAAAGTTAATAAGCAGAAACTGTAAACTTCAAAAAACCAATCTAAAGAAGTTCACTTTGGGAATTAAAACAGTTAGCCTAAAAAAAGAGATACAGTAACAGATCTAGAATGTCTAAAAATAGAAACTTTTTTTTTTGTCTTGGAGCTGTAAGAGATCCAGATTCAGACCAAACCTTAAAGACAAAATCTTGGAGATTCAAATACAGCAATTGAATTACAAAGAAACTTACTAACCCCATAAGATTGACTCGGAGGTGAATACTGAGCTCGATGAAGAGCTCGTACATCTGACCAATATCAGCAGCGTTTCCGTGAGAATACAGAAGCGTTGTAACGGCCATAGGGTACCTTATGTACATGGCGACGATCTCGTTGCCTCTGCGCGTGGGGAGACGCAAAACGTCGACGTTTTCTCGATGTGGAAAAGGGTTCATGAGCAGAAGCTCTGTTGCTTCGTCTCTGGTTATCTTGTAAGAAGGTGGATTCGGTGGAAAGAAGGCTAATTTAGCTGCCATTGATGAAGTCACACCTCCCATCTCTGTCTAAAACAGAGTCCACTCTCCGAAAGTCTCTTTCTTTCTTACTCACTCTTGTCTGTGTAAGTGGTAGCTGGGAGTTTCAGAGAAGAAGACGAAGATGGTGATGATAGTTGCGAGGAAACATTCCAATAGAGAGAGAGAAGATGACTGATTTGAAACCTAAAGTTAATTCCTTTTCTGACATAAATATGCAAAACTAATCATGTACTTTTATTACCGACCGATAACGAAGATGAGCATCTTGTCTGTTCTGTATTGAGTTCTATAATTTTTTTGTAAAGTATATTCATCGTATTATTGAAGAGTTTAGCCTAGTGTTAAATTAATTAGCCGTATAATAAAATCTTGAGAGCATGTGTGATTCACATGGGATAACATCATAGAGTCCATTACAATTTACAAGTAAAAAGGTTCTAACAATCACAAGGTTTTGTTTTTCTATATTAAATATTGTTTACGATTGTTTTGTTTAATAGAAAGAACATAACTTTTGGGCTGCTGTTAGAATTTTAAGACACATGTAATGAACTTATTACAGGTTGTAAGGTTTGACTGTTTGAGGGTACAGGTGGATGGTTCGTTGGTTGCCCCTTTGAGAGAATTTACTGGCAGCATCATGGGTTAGGAGGAGGAGGGGGACCAATCCCATTTTGTTTTCTTTCTCGACTACTCTTAAAGTCTTTTTGTCCAACTCCATTTATGTGTAACTAAACTGAATTTGTATTCCAAATCCTAATCATAACCTAGTGGTTGGTTGATGCTTACTTTTGGTGATTAAGGGCAACCACTTTGCTTGCTTTTTTATGACATCATTAAGATTTGACCTTCTTTCTTAAATGGAACATATATATATATATGGTTTTGTGAGCTAGAAATAGAATAAAACCATGAGCACTTTTTTCTTGCACTCATGATTATTTTTGATGCAATGCCAACCTAGGACCTATACTTTCATTCCTTCCAAATGCCTAGTTACATAAGTGCAGTATAGGTCCTAATGTCCTATAACGTTGCAGGGTCTTTTCCCATGTTGGTTTAGTACATATGAAAACTTTAATTATATGTGGTGTGTTCCATTCTTTACACAAATTCATAGGTTCTGTACAAGAATATTCTTTCATTTGATCGACAATTTGACATTTAATCAAAAAGAATGTTACATAGTTTCAGTAAATAAAACTAACGTCTTCTGATGCAATTAGCATTTGCATTTCTATTATTATTTTTAAATAGAAAAGTTATTATAACTATGTGTTATACTATACTCCAGTCGTTATATCTAGAAATATCTATAATATAGTATATCTATTTTAGAGAAAATCATAGAAAAATGTTTTGTTTACTTCTATATTTAAAGGTAAAAACAACATTCAACTGTATTTTTAAAGAGTAGAAGGACTCCTATTATATATACATATACTAGAGTAAATTCATTTTTATAATGGAGTTTCTCTATTATGTAGAGAATTATAGAGAAAAGTTAGAGATGTTCTAATAATAAAATGTCGATGATGGATTATTGGATCAAAAGCTAATTAATAGAGGAGGGCAAAGAGACAAAAATTATGGAGACGTCTGGTCGAGAAGCTAAGAGCCAAGGTTAGGGATAAGAGAGAATGAAAGAAAGTTCCAAGACAAAGATCAGGCCTAGAAATGAATCATCAATGTCGCTCTATTCTCTTACACCCTGTTTCCTCTTTGTCCTTTGTCTTAAGTCTATTATTTCTTATGATGTTAAGCCTGTTACACATGCATGAATATAATGGACCATTTGTTGTCTTGTATCCCGGCAAGTGTTGCATTTACATATATTATGATAAAAGCGACTTAACGAGCACGATCGAGACTTTTTGCTTATTGTTTAGTATCTTTTTATTTAGGTGTTTATCTTTTCAAATAAAATCTGCAATCATGATGAGATGTGCCTGAATCTAAGTATTTGTTTCAGAATTTTATTTTACGACTTCTGCTAGCTTTTCTCTCTTACCAAAAGAATGTTTATCTCATTGTAGGAGAAGTACAAAATCCACTAATCTTGATGTCCCATTGGATTTAGAGTTGTCAATTTAGCATTCTTTGAATTCGGATTGAACAAAATATTACGAAGTTTATAGCATCTTAGTGTGTTACTCCATTTTCCATTTCAAAATAGAACGACTCCAAAATAGATTTAAGTTTTACACCAATTTTCTATTTTGAAATAGAAATGGAGTGATGACAAAAATTAATTAATTAATTAGATGACCATTGTTGAGTAAACCCATTTTAAAAGAATTTTCAACCATATTCTATTTTTCACTCAAAATCTAATTTCACAGTAAATTAATTTTAACTCCATTGTATATTAATTCCAAATTAGAGTATGGTTGGAGATTAACTTAACCAAAATTTAAAGCTTATTGGATTAAGCTTTTTTCAAAAAAAAAAAAAACTAAATGAAACCCACTATATGAAAACAAAGGTTTTCTCTAGGTTCATTATCCGTAGATAGATAAGCAACAGGCCATGAACAATTCAACGCAATGCGATAGCGAACAGAACAAACCCCACTGCGACATAGCCTGATGATTTGGAATCGTGAACCTAAAATATCTGGACCAAGATCATCTTCACTATTGGTTACAGCTTCACATTAGGGTGGTTAACTTAACAAGAACCCAGTCCTCAGCCAAATGGACTTGTATTATCTAGCCACTCGGTGTGGGCGGGCACCACAAAAGCACACTTACTGTGAGTAATAGAAAAATGCGCAAGGGATCACATTGTCTTACTCTACAGTACCTGGTAACAGATGGAGTCATATTGTTGGGGAAAAAACTGTCAGGTAACTCAGAGACACCAGACACCACCTTCAACTCTTGAGCCTCAACTAATTTGTTAGTTAGGGTACTGCTTTGCTATAAAAGCTTTTCACTGTTTGGTGTTCTTGTGGTAAAATAAAACTCCTTGTTGGTGCACTGACAAGGCATGACACAGAAGTTTGGAACTGAACGTTGAATAATAATACAAATTACTTTGGAAGAAGCTAAGCATTCAGACAACAACAAAAAAGATCGCCAAAGAGTGTAAGAATCTCGTCTAAACAAAATACAAGAGATAGAAAGAGAGTCAAGGGTACAGAGATTATCTTCTGAGTCCTTAAAATCCACGCCTGGGACGCTCCTCCGCTACATTAACTCTGATAGCTCTACCCTCCATGTTCTACAAACACACAAGACCACAAGGAATCAAACATCACAAAAAATCATGTAAAAACTGCATTAGCCATATATATGAAGAGCAGCGAGTGTTTGTTACCTGTCCATCAAGAGCAGCGATGGCATCATTGAGTTCAGTCTCACTAGACATTGTCACAAAACCAAACCCACGTGAACGACCTGTCTCACGGTCATAAATCACTTTAGCTTCCACAACTTTGCCGTGCTCACTGAAAGCTTGTTCTAGCCGACCACTGTCCACATCCCACGGTAGGTTCCCAACATAGACTCTGAACGCAGGTTCATATACCCGTGGTTGACGTTCTGGTCGTGATCCTCTCGGTGCTGCCTTGTTCACTGTCAAAAGACGTCCATTTAGATCCTAATGCAAAGAATACATGGTTATGGTTTAGAAATGATTGATACACATATGAACTTACATAACGGTTGAACTTCTCAACAGCAGTCTCAGCTTCTTCCACTGTACTCATTGTCACAAAGCCAAATCCACGACTCTGGTCTGTTTCTCTATTGTATATAACCTTCAATCACAAGAAACCAAAGAAAAACAAGTTAGTATTACCAAACCCTATCTCTTGAACTAAACAAATGTGAGAACTTAAGAATAATATAAAACATACTCAAAACCAAAAGTATACAGATTCAATCCAAACAATACTGAACACTGCAGTAACTATTTCAAAACCAGAGATCGCTCCAATACACTTAAAAGCTAAGAACTTTATCTCATCCATTGCAATGCAAAGATACAAAGAAGGAACCAAGAAACTGAAATTCACCTCGGCGATTTCAACAGTACCGGCTTGCTCAAAGAGCATAGCCAAGGCCTGGCTGTCAACGTCGTAAGCCAAGTTTCCGACGAAGAGCTTCGCTTCTTCCGGTGGCTCTTGAAAGTCGCTCACATCTCCTTCTTCTTCTTCGGAGAACGTAGCTTCTGGGTCGCTCTCCTCAACGGCGACCGATGAGGAGGTCACATCTTCTTCTTCACCGTCTTGCTGAGACCAATCAGAGGTATCGGCAACTAAGGTAACGAAAGGTGATTTTTTTTCGTGGGTTTTGGTTTTGAGAGAAAGGGAGAAGTGGAGGGGGAGGTTAGTGCGTGTGGTGAGGAGGGAGCAGCGAGTTTTGGAGGAGTAGGTAATGGAGACTGAAGGGTGGGAGAAGATGGTGGAAGAGGAGGAATCTGACATGGATAAAGGCCTCAAGCTTGAGGTTACTATTGAAGAAGCCATTGTGAGAGAAGAGGGAGAGAGGGTTTCAGAACGGTGAGCGAGATAGGGATAAGGAAAGGCAGAGAGATAGCACGAGAAAAAAAAATCGGTTTAGTGAAAACCATTTAAAAATAATATTTTTTTGGAGATATTCTGAAAATAAAAATAAATAGTAGTTTTTTTAAAAAACTCAAATAAATAGTAGTTGAAGAAGAAGAAAAACACATGCTTACCGGAAAACTACATATGGATTTATTATACTCCTAAATTTTACGTTTCTTGATTTTACTAATAACAATTTTATGATTATTTGTTTCTCAATTTGGCTTCTTTCCGCAAAAAAAAGTTTTGAGAATATTATAGATGAGAATAAAAATTTCAAATGTATCACTATTGACAATTATTTTCAAACAGTTTTCAATTTTTTAAATAAAAATTATTTATGTTCTGAAATTTTCTTTAATTGTTTTAAAAATTTAATTTAGTTTTTGATTTTATTTATTTTTGATTATTTATTAAATATATATTTTTGAAAAAATTGATAAATAACTTATTTTACCTGTTTAATATGTCAAATTTTCAAGTTTAAATTTTTTTGTGACACAAATGTCACTTTGAATGTTTAAAGTATTAGCTAAAAATTTCAAGGCTTAAAATGATAGTAAGTGTAATTTTTAGAGTTTTTATGCGATTTCGTCTTTAACAATATAGTAGTTTAGTCTATGGTTTAAATTTCATTTGAATGCACTTGAGTTTTGTATGTGCAAGTGCAATGAGCTACACGGTTTTTGTGATTTGATATGCATTACACCCGCCACTAATAGTCTTCTTTTAAACAAATTGTTGTTGCTTTCTTCCTTTTTTAAACTCTGTTAATGCAATGTGTTAACAAACATTCTATTTTCAATGGTTTATTTTCATTGTTACTTTCTGATATGCATTGCTCAGAAGAATGTAATCTGATCTTCATTGAGGTTGTAAACACGTTTAGATTGATCCTCATTTAGGCTTCTAGGTCATTGCCATTATACTTGTAAAGGAAAAGAATATCAGAGATATGTTATTTGATTCAGTGAGTAGATAGAGAAGCTCCACCTTGAGTTAATCTAAGTTCCAATGACATATGTATACTATATGTTCTTTTAACACTTGTTTTGTTGAACTCTGGTCAATATACATAAGACCTTGATGACAGAATTAGTACTAGGTAACTTGTCAGTATCGTCATTGGGTCGCACTATAAAACATTCAACAAAACAAGCAAGTGATAATGTAAAAGACAAAAAGTTTCTTGTAAGATAGTCATCTTTTTCTTACCGTTTTAATTCATTTTTACCGTTCCAGGTGAATTGTAACAGTCCTCACAAACACACCACTTGTAATAATAATAAATTATTTTCTAGTATTGCCCAAATGAAATTGAACCCAAAGGCGGTGATCATCATATTCGTTTGTTGGATGAAGGAAAAACAAAAGAATTAGATGAGCTTAATAGTGAAGTGAATGATTCTTTCATATTTGCAAAAGTGAAATAGAAAAATGCTAGAGTCGGTAGTAACGGTAAAAAGTCTTATTTTTAGTCCTCAACATCAAACCGGGCTGAAGCTGATTCCGTTTTCTTGTAATTTGATCTTCAATGAACTTATAAACACGTTCAAACTTCTCATATCAGAAACAAGTTTTAGGAAGATATATAATTTAGCTATCAATTATACGAAAACAATTAAGATATATGCATGTGGTAAATCTCATTCGACAAATATTTAAACATAGAGTGTGTTTCGAATATGCATTTCACATGCCCATAGCTGAAGATTCATTCATTACCTTAGACCATCTCCAATGGTTCCCTCATTTTTTTCCTCAAAATGAAAGAACTTTAAAATAAGATTATGATTTGTTTTAATGGTTTCCTTCATTTCTCCTTTAATTATTATTAGATTTTGATCCGCGTTTAGAAAGCGCGGGTGTGTATTTTTCAAAAATATGATGCTATTTATTTTACATATTAGTACTATATATCATCATATTTTTTCTATTGAGAAACCGCGTCATCATATAATTAATCGTATTTTGTACATCATCATATAATTTTGACCCGTGCGGGTGTATGTTCGAAGTAAATTATATATTTGTGTTCGTTGTAAACATATGAATATGTGTGTAGATTATTAAAATTTGACATAGGTATAGCCTTATTATTTCCGTATGTGTTTTTTTATATTGTAGAGTTCACTACAAGAAAACAGGTGTCTAACGACTACAGTTTTGGTCGTAATGTGGTCGTTAATAAGACATTACGACCAACGTACGACGAAACAGCCTCCGGCCTCTTACGACGATATGGCGCCTGTTGTTTTAATTGGTCGTAAAATGGACTCTATTTACGACCATTTTGGGTCAAACTTTTGCGTCGAATTTGCTACCAAGTTTTTACGACCAAATAGCTTCGACGTGTAGACGCTGACGTAAGTGAGATGTATATTGGTCGTAATTTGCGTCTATTTTACATCGAAAGCATTTCGTCGCAAAATTACGACCAAAGTACGTCTTTCTACTTCTTGGTTGTCACTTCGACGTAACGTAGATGGAATATTACGACCACACATTTTGGTCGTTATATTTGGTCGGTAATGGGGTGTTTTCTTGTAGTGGTTGTATGATTATTTTTTTGTTGGATTGAATTTTGTTGGAATGGTTAGATAATCAATATAGTGTAATAAAGTAGAGTATTTCGATTTGTTTTTACCTTGTTGTTATTATTATTTTTTTAGAAATATTAACAAAATAGAGTAATGCATATCTTTTTTAAAAACAAAATATCATGTTGTCAATATAAACTATTGAAAAAGTAGTCAAAATATATGTTTAAAAATCCATCTAACTTTGAAGACATTAATTTATTAAAAAAAACTAATGTAAATATTATACGAAAGAAATACAAATAAAGAAGAGATGTCTATTTGTAATGAAAATAGAGGAATATGAGCTAGATATATACTTGTAAACAATATAAATTGAAGTTGGGAAAAGGTAGAGAAGTCTTTTCAGAATCCATTTGTATTCAAATACATGAAGAAGAAATAAACTTTAGAGAATTGAATAAAAACAGGGTTGTGAAACTATGGAGATGGAGATGCCGTAGCTATATAGGGATGAGACTAATCTAGGTTAGAAAGGGATAGGAATCGAAGAATATTTGGAAGGCATATATTCTATATATATTTTTGATTCTGTAATATCTTTTCAGTTATAATGTTTTAGATACTTCAGCTAATTTTGGATCTTTAAATGGACCACGATTTTTGTTAGTATATTATTGTTATGCTTATACACGTATACAAACAGATACTTTGAAAGTACATTATTCTTATTTCCAAAAAAACTGAAATGTACTCAGTTTTAATAATATAGATTATATCATTTTTTTACTTTTTATTTATTGCAAATAACACTTTTTCTTATATAAAATTTTAGATTATACTCACTTATTATTAAATTCTATAATTTAACGAAATTTAAACTTATAAAAAACAAATATTTATTACGTAATACAGATACATAACAACATACAAAGTAATAGTAGAATTATACTTAAACAATATTATTACTATATTTTTCACACAAATGATCAGTCAAAGCATTTCGAAGAGAGAAGTGAACTTCTTTTAATTATATATTATAACTTATAAAATTTTAAATGATAAATTATATTTTAATAACTAATTATCGGTAATCATATTTTAAGAAGTTAATCAGTATAAACATATTAGATATAAAATTATAAAAGTTATGTTTAGTGCTAATATATTGTTTATGCATAAAATAAAAATTGTCAAAAAATAAAAAAACCATTATGTAAATAAAAAAAGCTTGACATCAAAATAAGGTTGTGAATAGTATTCCCTCAAATTTTTCTCTCTCAAAATGAAGTACCATTAGAGATAAATTTCTCTTATTTTTTTATGTTTTTTCTCATTTTAATGTACCATTAGAAATGCTCTTAGGAAGAACTTGATCTCTCTTACTCAGATTAACAGATTCATGGCTTGGATATTTAATCACTGCATTCATATCTGATATAATATTCTTCTTTGTTGATTCATTTTGTTTCATTTTTTGGGATAACTCGAGTATTTATTCATCTCACTATGCCCTCTAAACTTCACTACGAAAAAAATGAAGATTGAGATACCTAACAATTACAACTGAATTAACCGGCCCACGCGGACAGCACGAGCCCAGCAACATTACCATCAAAGTCTTAAATCATTCTCGTTCAATATGTGAGCTATATCTTCATGTGTTTGTAACCAATGTGGAAAATTCTCTGACTAATTTGATGCTATATATGACAAAGAAAAGAGAGGGAAAACTATCTTTGTAAGTTTGTAACTTTATTAAGACTGACTAGCCAATACGAACCTGCTGCACAATACCCACTGCATCACATCGTTCTCTGCGACCAGTAACCACAGAATCTTTTATTTTTCTTCTTTTCTTCCCTGAGTTAATATGTTGCAGATCAGCACATGTGACATGACATGGCCAAGAAAGAACTGTATTATATTGGTTAGTTATTTGGAGAAAAACAATACATTGGTTAGTTATTTTAGTTATTATAAAATTTCAAATTTTGAAATACATCCACAATCAGTGGAGAGAGTAGTCAACACGATACGAGACCACTCCATCAAAAGTAGGGCTGCTGAGACTCATGACTGTTTCAATCTACTTTTTGGATTTTTTTTGCCCTTTTTCTATTCCAATGTTTTCTTCAAATCTCCCATTATTTCTGTTCTCGCACGGTCACGTGCTTTTTTTTCCTATTTAAATGGTAAGTTTTGTTATTTAACCACAATCGATGCATCGACCAGAGTGAAAAAAGTTGTGGCTTTGGTCAAACATTGACTGGCTCCAACAACTTTGACCCAAAAACAGAGTTGCCCATTTTACATAACATTCCAAACTTCTGAATGGGTGTTTCTATGGCTATAAGATTGTTTGTGAAAATTATTTGTGTTCATCACTAAAATAAGATAGAGAGAGAATCACAAGAAACCATAAATTATATTAATATCAGAGATCAACACATCTGCGCTTCCTACTCTCATAACAACCTAACAAAAGATTCCTTAAAACAGAGAATCCTTACAAAAGTCCTAAGAGCAGAAAAGCCAGAGGTTGTATTCTCCTTAATTTTTACCTCATAAAGAAGTAAAAATCATAAAGAGAGTAAATAAAGACAAAAGAAAGTTATAACTTAACTCCCTTAATTGTTGGCTTCAATTGCCTTTTCTATACTAAACGGAGCTAAAAACCTTTAAGCCCACCACAATCAGCAACGAGAACCCTTACGGCAATTCAGTGCACCAGAACCAACCGTCAACGGTCCAACAAGAGAAGACGGTCTAGCCCCAAGACTCGATGCCTTAGCATAGCTAGACGACGCAGCACCACCGGACGGAGTAAAAAACGCACCGTTTAGCAACAAATCACCAGATGATCTCCAATTCCACCTCTTCCACTCACTCTCCGGCGCATCCTCATGCTTAGTCACTTCTTTGCTGAACCGAATATTCGGTGCCACAAATCTATTCCCTTGACTATTAATAGTAGGATTAGCACTTCCACCAATCGCATACATCTCCCAGTGTGTATAGTCATTGTTCACCACATGGAAGTACCCATGTCTACACCTGCATACATTGGTCCCAACACATTAAACCCACAAATCACATTAATTAATTAATTAAAAAAAATTTACCTTGGCATTCTTTGAACAAGCCCTTCACCAAAATGATTAAACGCAATAGTAACCTGCATATTCTTGTCACGACCATAAGTATCACTATGACCAAGCAACATAACCTTATCATGATGCGTCATGTAATTATTAGACAAAGTAATCGCCGTCGAGCCCATTATGGCATCAATAAGCCCATCTTCACAGTTAGACAAGGAACAGTGATCAACCCAAACATGACTCCCACCAAATATCGACACACCGTCACCGTCCGACACCGTTCTCCACCCGTAATGCCGTGGGGAGCTCCGCACCATAGCGTTCCCACCCTGCTTGCAATCATGAATATGAACCCCGTGGATTATAATGTTCGTCACGTACTGGATCGTGATGCAGGGCCCACCAGAGATGTGTACGGACGCGCCGCGACCGTCTATGGTCTTGAAAGAGTTCATGATGAGTTCTTCTTTGAGACGGATGGTCATGTCTCGTTGGAAGATGATCCAGAGGGGCTCGTGTTGGATCACGGCGTGTCTTAAGGTTCCGGGCTTGGGGTGAACCGGGTCGTCGTTGGATGAGTCTGTGACGACGTAGATGCGGCCGTCTCGGCCGCCGATGGCGTTTTTGCCGAAGCCGATGGCGCAGTCGGCGAGGCGTTGGCGGTGGGTTTCCCAGTGTGGGTCGCAGCGCCAGCAGTCGTCGATGGGGTTGCCGGTGGTGCATGAGAGGTAGCCTAGCTTCCTCCGTGCTGCGACGGAGGCGTTGATGCTCCTGAAACAGAGAGGAACCGAGAAAGGTTGAGACTTTATGTCAAAGTTAGAGACTTTATGTCAGAGTTAGAGACTTTATGCCAATTTGTTCTTAAATTTACAAAAAAAAAAGCAGAGAGATTTTGTAAAGTTTGATTTTTTATGGTCTTTATGTTCATTTCTAGTTTGAAAAATACGATCTTTGTGTAACAGTAAGATGAGATTTGGGTTTCAAGTGAAATGCGGGTTAAGGAGAATGTGAAAGAAAGGTTCGTACTTGTGAACTTCGTCGACGACAGCTTCTGGGTCTGGAACTGGTGAAAATGAGAGCAACGGAGCGTAGAGAAGAAACGAGACTATTGCGAAACAGAGCTTCTTTGTCTGCATTTTTTCTTCTGTTTTTTTTTATCTGTATGATAACAGTACAGCAGACTGACTACTCACTCTCTCTATTGGATTTAAGTGAGAGGAGAGTGGGAACAAATATGGAGAAAAGAAGTTTTGAGTGGGAATAGGGAGAAGACGAAATTGGGGGTTTATATAAAACAATGCAAAAGGACCTTTGTTTATTGGGATTTTTGGTTTAGGTCCCACTCTTTTTGTTTCTTCTTTAGTAAAGAAAAAATTATATGGTAATGTTCAGGATGAACCAATAGAATACTTACACACAGTACAATTAAAACCTGCCATTAGCTAACTGCTGACATTAAGGTCGAAAATGTTGTACTTTACAAATAAGTCCCACTTGGTATGTTTAGCTGAATAGAACAATAGGAGGTTGGTTTGGGTAATAATAAGGATCCAAACGTTACTAACTAGTTACCATTATAGTTGACAACAAATACAGGGAAAAATACTCAATTTATTGGATGCCAAACGAACCGAAAGTATTGATCTTTAGTAGTTTTATTCAAAAAGACGTCAAACAAGCGTTTGAGCTGTTATGTAAACCATACATTATTATAACGATGCAGATATAAACATATAGTATAAATTAAATGGCCCAGAGATTGCAATTTTTATATTTTCTCATGCTTTTTGGATTTCTCTAAACTTCTATTCTTAGGTTTACATTTAGGATATATGGTTGCATGATATACATTAGAAAGTGTCCGCTTCAGAACCTTTTACCCTGAACAAAAAGCCTTTAGTTATTCTGAGACCTAACTCTCTAACCATATACTATTGCAACATGTTAGGTAAAATGCCAACGAAAAGCGACATTAAACCAACAGAACGTGTCAAGTAATCGAGTATTGGAAAAATAAAATATATAGAAGGGAAATTGGCCCCTAGCAAGAGAAAAAAAAGGGTAATTGGCAAACTAGCCAAAAACCCTAACATATCCACTCACGTCGTCAATTTTCTATATTAATACAGTTTTGTCCTTTGTTTTAACTGGTGAAACCTGCAGAAAAAAATAATTATTAGATATAAAGTTAGAAAACGTGTCCTTTCCATTTCCACACAACCTCCATTCTCACTTTCTTTCTCTGCCTCCTCCTCTTCAGTTTTGCCATCGCGTTCGTCTTCTAAACTTCAGTCATCTCGTCAAAATTTCACATCTCCTTTGCTTAATCAACTCCGGCCTTTTAAACTTCAGAGTCATCTCGTCGAAATTTCACATCTCCTTTGCTTA
>JABAYD010046548.1:0-28127 GCA_014822095.1 Diplotaxis tenuifolia | reverse complement strand
TCGATTTTCTTTATAAATTCGTTTTATCTTGTCTTTCATATTTTCCGTATTTATTTGATTACTTGTCGTTGGCTTTCGCAGAAACCCGGTTCCTCTGGAAAATTAGAGTTTTTCCTAAGTTTCCTTATTTATACGATAAATTGACGGTGTGGATTTTGGTTCCCACAATTGAATTATAATATAAATAAAAATTAATCCAAATTTAAATTTAAAATTGAATTATAGTTATTAATTAAAATTTAGTTTACAATTGATTTCGGTTTATAGATTAAACCTGCTTTACAAAGGATTTTGGTTTATGAATTAAACCGGTTTACATACAAACCGGTTAAAAATAAATACAAAGAAACAAAAACCCCTAACTACTTCGGCCTCCTCCGCTCCGCCTCCTCCGCTCCGCCTCCTCCGCTCCGCCTCCTCGGCTCTGCCTCCTTCGCCGCCACCACTTCCATCTGAGAAACTGCTCCGTCGCGTATTGCTCTGCCTCTGTCTCTTCTCTCCGTCCATGGCTGTTCTTCATCTTCTTCATCTTCTTCATCTTCTGCTTGTCTGAAACCAAGTTTCCAAAACACAAACAGACAAACATTTATGGCAAATCCTTTCCAACAATTTCTTTTACCAAAAACAGAGACAAAATCAGAATCTAGAGAGAGAGAGAGAGAGATAGAGGAGACGAGACAAACTTAGACAAGGTGGAGATGGAGACATGTGACAATGATTATGACCATTGCGTTTTGTTTCTTGTTGCTGTGTCTCCGGAGACTAGAGAGAATCGACGATGAATAGAGAGAGATGTGTATTCTGTGAGTAGAGAGAGAGATGTGAGCAAAGGAAAAAAGTTCTTGTTTTTTGTCGATGTAGATCTGAGAAAACAGAGAAGAGAAAAGGAAGAAAAAGAAAATAAATAAATATAATTATAAACACATTTAATTATGTTTGTTGGATGAGAATCAATTGTGAGCCATTGATTGTTTTGGATCATGCCATTAACTTATCAACCAATAGAAAAAAGTTGTGGATAGATGGAAGAGTGGTTTTCAGCCCTTTGATCTAAAATCAATCAATGACTCCGAAAAATAGTCACTAATTATCAATGTATTTATTTATAGCTACTATTAAAAGTATCTAAAATTTATATAATTTGATATCATAATTTAAAATGATAAATCTGAAATGTAGTCTTTTAAATTGGTGGTTCTGTGATTAACTAAAATATTAAAATAATAAAATCTAATAGAGTAAATAGGTTTTGGAGTTATAAGTAGGGTTTAGAATACATGTAGGGTTATATTATAATGTTTAAAGTTAAATATTTCTCTATGGTATATAATTTGAGTGTTTCGATTAAAATGTTTAAAGTATAAGATTAATGTATAAAATGGAATTTAAGATATATGGTTTGAAATATGTAGTTAGGGTAGGGCATTTTTAGGGTTTAGAACATGATGTAATTTTTTTTTCTTTTTTCTAATTTATTATTAGTGTTCGATTATTGATCATATAAATTTTTAAAGTTTATGTTTAAGATTGAATTTTTAGTTTATATTTATTTTAAATTTTCGATTTAAAATCTAAAAAATCATATTTAGTGATTTTATTTAGTATTTAGAATAGGTTATTAGATTTAGGGTATTAGATGGATTCAGTTGCATTAATATATTTATATTAATAACAGTATTTTCATATAAAGTTAAAATTTTTGAATTTATATTTTATGATTACATTTAGGGTTTAGGGGTTAAAATATATATTTAGGATTTAGGGGTTAAAATAATTATAGGTCTAGTCACTTTGTTAAAATTATATATCCCTAAATTTATAAATAGAAAATTATAATTTAATTTTAAACATAATATTTATAATGTATATTACAATAAGATTAATAAATATAGAATAAACACAAGTAAATAATAAAATATCATATGCTTTTCCATTAAAGATTCAAAACATACAATCAATACATGAAACACATGAACTCCATAAGAGAACATGTAACCATCAAATCTAGTCATAAACAAATCAAAGAACAAATTAATCCAACTTAATACTAGTAAGAAAAAGCTTCTCACTCCTCTGCTTAGCTTTCTCAATGTCCTGAAACACATAAAAAGAAAACCAGAATTTTTCACACTGTTATCCAAGAAAGACAGCAAGACATCCAAATAAGAATTGTAGTCACGGAATAAATTTATCCCTAAAAACTTTGTCATTGTTCCAACGAGACATAAATTTATCAATTTATTGACAATACAAGACACAAAGACAAAGTACGAACAGAAGCTCAAATCTCATAGACAAACATATACATCTAAGGCCATGTTTATCGGCACTTCTTAGCCATGTTTCTTAGCATTTATTGGTCCAAAATTAAATCAAAAATACTGGTATATGTTTAGGACGTCCCAAATCAAGGACATTTTAGGCTGGTCCTTAATGCCACGTGTAGCATAACGAGTGGGCGTAAGAAGCAGTGTAGGGTTGACGCTTGATCTTCGTCTCAGGCCTCGGAGTACTGTTTGCCGATTTGAATCTTTCGGTTAACCTCTTTCATCTCTGCCGCTAAACCTCTCCGCTCCTTCGCCTGCTCATCTTCTCTAGCGAAACAACCACCGCAATTCACATCATCTGCATCAAACTCTCTCCGTATAACTCCAAAAACTCCGCTATTCCTTAGAACACCTTCCCACGCAGCTCCTTTATCTGAGGTATGGAAATGGCACGACTGGGCGAAAGATCTCGCCTCCTCCGTCGACGACTCCTCTTCAACCAAGTCCGAAGACAGCCTAGACTCTATCTTCCTCCACCGTGAGCTAAAATGGCTAATCGAAGACTCAATCGGAGACGATATTACCAAAGTGTGAAACTAAAAGCGTCGTTAGATGAGCTATACGATCTATGGCGTCAGAGGATAGAGAAGCAGCGGCCGTTTCAGTACGTGGTGGGATGCGAGCACTAGAGAGATTTAAGGACAAATTTAAGGACCTACCAATAATCTACTCATTTAAATTTGTCCTTTAATTTTGTCCTTACTATTAAAAGTGAATAAATAATGCTAAGGACTTTTACATTTGTCCTAGCGATAAATATGCCCTTATAGACTGACAAAACAGACCTCTGAATGCGCAAGTGATGACACCAAACTCTCAATTGAAGCAGGCAGAGACAATCTCTCAGCCTACCCCAAACAAACCATTCAACACACTTGTGATAAAATGTTTAAAATCAATCAAAAAGACTCAATAGAGGAAAGCTTTACCCTTTTAGCTTTCAACAATGGCTTTAAGTCTTGAAGATTATTAAAAACTAGAACGAGAAGGAGTAAAATAATTTCCCTACACAACAAACACCACTAAAGCTAAAACCTTTAGAACTCAATGAACAAACAAAACCACTGAAAATGAGAGAAAACAAAGAGCATCGAACGACCATTTAAACCACTAAAAACAGGCAATTTCATAGAAACTCGAGAAAACAGAACGCACATAGCTAAGAAGTAAGAAACACAGATCGAGAACAAACCTTTCTTGTGTACGAACATTGGAGAAAAACCTGAGCCAAAGTAGAAAACTTGCTTCAGTGATGGAGAGATGGTGAGAGAGAGAGAGAGAGAGAGATAAACAACTCCAAAGCTGAGAGGGATTATGGGTTTCGTTACCACCTAAGTCACCTTCTTCCATCCTTGAATCCGAACATAACAGAAATGACCTCACGAATAAGCCTCCTGTAACAAGAACACCAAAAAAAAATCAAGGGCTGAATCGAGAGCTTTCATCATGGCCAAATAGATAGAGAGTGAGAGAGAGAGAGAGAGAGATTCAGAGACATAGATGGGGTTGAATCCAGAGAGTTTGAACCGTAACAAAGGTTGATTCGAGTCAAGCTATGTGTGTAGATCTTGTGAATTATCACGATTCAAGGGTTGAATCGAAGAAAGAGATGGTTGTTGCGAGCGTGAAGGTGGTGGTCACGACTCCGGTGAAGACGGAGAGAGGCGAAGACGGATCTGAGAAGCGATGGTGGTGGAGGTGGTGACTAGCCATGCCTGATGGGAGAGATGGAGAATGGGGTGATGGTGACGAGCGACGGTACTGCAACTCCGACATAACCTCCTTCGTGGTGGTGACGAGTGTCTTCTCCACATTAACTCTTCAATCTAAATTTGAGAACTTTTTATTTTTTGGGCAAATCTCAATTTGAGATTTTTTTTTGTCAACTTTTGGATTTTATTAAATCCCAACTGATAAAGAAGTGAGTACATAGAGGTTTCACGTATACACACGCGTCAGCTTGAAAGAGAAAAAACACGTGTCAAAATTTTTACATGCAAATCTGAAACTGCAGCTCCATCGCCAGTCACCCTTGTTTCGACGAACCGTCATTGATTGAAGCTTCATCTCCTTTGCCCCTATGTTGCATCCTCTGATTTTGCACTCCTTAAACTCCATCTTTCACCTAATCTTTAGCTTGTGCTTGAAAACTCCATCTCCATCAGATATTAAACACTTGGACAAAATTAATTTGACCAAACAAGAGCTTTTGTCGGAACGTCTTCAATATAGAGAAGCCGCCAATTTAACTAAGACTCCGTTGAAGTCATCCGATTTCAATCCTACACCTCCGCTTCCCTTCCACAAAGAGACTTTACTAATAACCATGCCAGGTTTCAAACAACGAGTAAAGATTGATTCTTTGCCAAAAAGGAATAGAGCAAATCTTTGAAGAAAGAGAATACCAAACACAAGACATAAGGGATATAGAAATTCATTGCAAAAAGGAGCATATTAACTTTATTTAGACTCAAAAAAAAATATGGATCAATACTCTAAGCATGAAGACCCAACCCAATTTGTTTTGGTGATTACACTACAAAATCGCCAAGCGAAGACTAAATCCGCAAACGGAAATACTAATCCGCTAACCGGAAAACACAATCGCCTAAGCGAACAAAATAACTCGATCTTTCGATCGAAAAGAGACATTTTACATCAAAACATAAGGCATATCTATTTCTCCCTGTGAAGGATAGGAGTCTGAGAACAGGGAAAGAAAGAGAGAATTCTCTCTCTCTAAAAGAAGAGAGAGAGCCTTAACGCATTAATTTCAATTTGAGAATCCAAATCTCAATTTTGCAACAAGAACAAAAAGAATTTTTTTTTTACAAAACCAAATATTTTAGTAACAAATGTGTTTTTTTCACTAATTATTTGGCGCTAGTAAGTGTTACAGAGATAAAAAAATTAGACTTTTGATTTCCCTCTTCTTAAAAATCCTACAAAATGCTGTATAACACTAATTTAACACTACAATAAAGTGAAACATCCTAATTAACCACTAGTAGTAGCAGTTTACGAATTTGTGCTACCGTGATATACTACCAATACCCGTATTTCTTGTAGTATTGTCGTTAATGGCCAACACTTAAAGTCATACCTCGCTGAAACAATCTTCGCTGAAGGGGAAGAAATTCCTCAAAGCGATTCATCCTCTGTATAACATCCTTGGGACTGGCCAACCATGTTCCGGTGGGAGGAAATTCACTGGTAAGTGTAGAATGCCTTTAGGATTTTTCTTTAGCTTAATTTTGCTTTTATTTTACTGAATTTCAGATTAAAAAAACGAGATACCTTTGTTTTAAGAACAGAGCACAGTCAAAGAGCAATCGTGTCTTGCTCCGTGAGGCTGCTCCGCGCCAGGTAAGTATCTCGACAAAAAAATAGTCAGTTACTATTTAACCCCATTGTTTCCGCCAACCTCTATTTTTGCGATTTCACCAAGGTTTTCACCCAAAACTCTCATCTTTCTTGATTCTAAACGGTTTTCGGTGATTTTGATTCAAAATTGGATAACTTTTTGCGATCTAACAAGTTCTCAAGTTGTTTCCACAGATCGACCAAGGTATCATCACAAATCGCTCATCTCTTTCTCTGTGTCTATGCTACCGATTTGGGAACGTTGATACAATAATTCTTTTGCTTATGATAGATCGATTTTAGGTTGTTGGACCACAAATAATCACTCCTTTATTGTTAGGATTGAAAAAGAAGTTAAGAAATTGTTATTTTGAATCGTTTAAAGAGACATAGGGTTGGAACTTCATAAATCGGTTAGTTGTGTTGTGTGATTGAACTTGTGATTCCGTGGTCTCACTAGTGATTTCTAGGTTGCTAGAAAAGACATGCAAACAATTCATCTCTTGGAACAAATCTGTGCAAAAGGTTGCATCTTTTCAAGCAACCACATGAACCAGACTAATAGGAGCTTTGATTGTTTTGTAGATGCCTCCACGAATCAAGATGTCTGTTCGCCGCACACCCCGCGCCTTCGAGGAAGATGACATCCCATTCACCTATATGTTGCCTCGCGGAGAAGGGTTACGCATCGACATTATCGATCCCAAGATTCCACCGATCTCACTCGACAGATGGGACATGCTCGAGTCATGCCACTACAATACATTTCTCGATGTGGCCATACAACCAACACGATTCATCCATGCACGTTCAATGCGCGACCTAGGCATTCATGAGGACCTTCACGCAGTTCTTCACACAATCAGTGTCGACGAACTGTGCTATGAAACTCATAGCTTGAACCCCGACCTGGTCCGTTAATTCTTTGCCTCAGCCTACACTACGTACACTGATCCGGATCACCCAAGCTTTGAGACAGCTATGTTCTGCTTTTTCGCCAACGGCACAAAGTACGCAATTTCCTTGGACGAGTTCACCGGGGTATACAACCTTGAAAATGAGCCCACATACCTCACGTTCCCCAGTACATGTGCACCTACACAGCAACTCTGGGAGCTCATAGCCGTTGGAGAGTTCAAGTTCCGTTCAGCCAACCAATCACACATCAGGAATCCAACGCTCCGTATTGTATCAAAGGTGTTGAGCACTCTCATCTTTTCCAAAGATAGCAAGGCGAACGTAACAAACGGCGAGCTCCAATTTCTCTACGTGGGAATTGAAGATGAAATCTGTGTTGGAGCTCCTCAAATGCTTGCTGCTGAGGTTACTACGAACCCATGATTCATTTTTGCTAAAGCTGACAGAGAAAAGGTAAAAGGTGCTCCAGAAGGAGGGAATAAAGAGTTCAGAGCGATGTGGCAGCCTGCTCACTCTACTGTTCGATCACGCGACGTTGATTTTACGCCATACAAGTCCAACGAAACTCCAGAGTACATTGATGTCGCTTACCTCATTCAATGCCAGATCCTCAGAGACGAGAGCACTTACTCTTTCCAGGATCGTGATGGGAACACCTTGTTTTGTGCTCTACCTCAGCCAACCATTACCAACCTCCAAAACTTCGAGAACATCAGGTTTCTCCCTGGACCGGATACCTTTGTGCTGACCCTAGAGCTGCTCCACCAGGGCAGTCTGATGACGACATGGAGGAAGTTAAAGCCGTTACACCACCTAATTATGACTTAGATCCTCTTGGTGATGATTCGGACGATGCAGCCTCATAAATTTAGAGAATTGCTTTCAGTTTGCGCTCATCACGTTCATTTGCCAATCCAAAAAATAGTGAATCATTTGCAAAAATCAAATGATTGACTGAGGAGCCTGAAGTGCCAATTTAATATCACCCATCATCATATGGGAAAGAATCTCAGTACATAGTATAAGAAGATAAGGAGAGAGTGGATCTCCATATCTTATTCCTCTTGCAAGCGTGATGAAACCTTTAGGGGATCCATTAACGAGCAATGATAATATTATCAGTAATGATTCAACCTAGGATAAACGCATGTTAATCGTCTGTCATAAGGCTGTGCAAATGCTTCTTCAAAAGGTTGACAAGGGTTTTGAGATGATCTTCTAGGGTACATTACATAGCATTATAGGGCGGAAGTCAGACATAGCAGAGGGTGGATAGACTTTAATAATGAGATAGATATTTGTGTGGTTGAGTTGTGCATCAAAAGCATCTTCTGCAAAATACTTGCGTACTTCTTCAATGATTTTTGGCCTGATATTTTCCCAATATTGGTGGTACAAAATAGCAGTGAACCCATATAAGACCTGGAGCTCAATGAGGACCATATCATAAATAGCTTCTTTAATCTCTTCTTCCGATACCTCACCATTGAGTTCAGTATTTATTTCATTTGTCACTTTACTCTCAAAATCATTAAATACTTCTTCATACAACCCAGACGTAGCTAATGTAGAGGCGAACAAAACTTGGAAATAGTCTTGAGCAACCTTTTCAATATTATATGTCCCCATTAAAGAACTCCATTGTTGTCTTGAATAGTTGTAATGGTGTCGTTTTCCTTTTGTGATAGCATGGAAATATCTTGTATTTCTATCTCCTGCTCTAAGACAGTTGATCCTACTTTTTTGCTTCTAGAAAACTTCTTCATCAATGAAAGTCTGATCCAAATCCTGTTTTATTTTATTACACCCTGATGTAGATGTTGTGCTAGAACTAACTGGTTGATCCAATCTTCCTCTCAATAGGTAGGTAATATATTCCTCTGCATCACTTTTGTTGCATCGTTTCCACTTCAAAATTTTTTGACGACATCTACCAAGTCTTTGTGTGAGAGGGATGTGACGTAACTGCGCATGTCCCATAACTTTCCATCCTCTATTAATAATGTCTCTAAAACCCTCTTTGGAACTTATTCTATTGTCACAACAGAGCATTCTCCTTGGCTCATCCCTTTCATAAGAGATATAGGTCACACGAGGCATGTGGTATGATTCACCAACCTCTTGGAATTCTGTTTCAGAAGAAGGAAACGTCGTGTACCATGTCGTATTAGCTAGGGTTCGATCCAAACAAAATTGAACATGATGATCTCCTCTTTGATCCACCCATGAGTAGCGGTTTCCTATCAAGTTAAGATCTATAAGATCATTATTTGAAGCAAAGATCTGAATTCACGAAAATATGACTCATGTCGTGTTCTGCCACCAATCTTCCCATGATTGCCAAGGATTTCATTAAATTCCCCAAGTAGTAACCATGCTTGGTTTCTCCTTCCTAAGCCAACCTATTCTAATCTTTCCCATGTGTAGTGATGATAAGAGGGGTTGGGATTACCATACTCAAAGGAAAAATAGAAATTCCCTTCAGTGCAAATTAATTTATAATCGATCAAATTAGAAGACTGACTTAAAATGAAAAGAGAAACATGTGGCTTCCAAAAGATAAATAAGCCATCACTAGAACCTACTGGTGGAACAGAAACATACTGAAGGAAATTCATTTGAGCACCAAAATCACGGATGTAGTCTTTTGGTTGCTTGGTTTCTGAAAAGCATATGATGTCCAAGAGATACAACCTGCGGATCTCTTTTAGGCCTCGAACTGTCGAGTCAATGCCTAGACCTCGACAGTTCCAACATGTTGTTCTCATAGGGGCAGTGGTGGTTCAGGGTCCACTGAGCCTCTCATTGTAAGGTTAGCAACCTCCTTTGTTCCTTCATCCTTCCAGACATCTTCACTTAACACATGATCACTATTCTTGTGAGGTTGGTCAGTTCAACAGGTTGGATCAAAAAAGACGTTTGGGTTGCACCCGAAACCAAGCCCACCTGAAACAAAGAAGGAAAGTTGGAGTTACGCAAATGGGCCGGAATGTTAAATTAAAGGGCCATACGTTAATCAGCATATGGTGCGGCGCGAAGCAGAGGATTAAAAGAGTCTAACTTCTATAACAAACCTTATGTTCTTCTTCTTCTTGCGTGTGATTGATTCCACCATTGTTGTACTCTCAAGCTTTTGCATTATCCGAGATTAGTGGATTACCAAGTACTGTCCTGAAGGAGATGTACCCGGGTTGAAGTGGGGAACTCTAAAACTTTGCTTGTGTCAATCTTTCTCTTCTCATTTCAATCTTCTTTCTCGGATGTGTGGAGTCACGATCTGCAAATTCAGAGAGATAGAGAGAGAGAGAGAGAGAGAGAGAGTCATTAGAGTTAGAGATCGAACAAGTTCATAGAAGCAAGATCAACCTATCTCGAATCGAGTCAAATCATCAACAAGTAGTATCAAATCTCAAGGTTGAAAGGAGCAAAAGGATTTGAGATTCAAGACGGTGAAGTAGAACGATCCCGTTCTAAGGATAAGACGAGATCTGAAGAAATGCTATCTCACGAGATCAACTTGATCATCCTGCTCAAGACGAATCCAAAAGGAAGTTGAATTCTATCTAGACTTAATCTTTCAAGTTTCTTTCGAATTTTCTTACTGTTTGTTATCTAGACTCGGTTGTGAAACTGTATTGTTGTGGAACTGTATTGTTGTTATCTGCAGGTGACATAATATAGGAAGATTCACAGTGTTAGGGATAGATCCAACAAGAGGAAAGTTCGAGATCGAGAAGTTTGATGGAAAAGGTGACTTTGGTCTTTGGAAGTTCAAGATGATGTCTCAGCTTGAGATTCAAGGATTTTATCAGTACTGTCAGAGGAAACTACTTCTGAAGCTGATACTGGTTAACAAGAAGAAGATTCTAAGCCTAAGGTGGAGCTCAAGAAGGCTGGGAAAGACCTACGGGTCAGGAGTCTATTCAGCATAAGTCTAAGTAATGTGATCTTGCGAAAGATCATGAATGAAACCACAACATTGGGAATGTGGAAGGCACTTGAGAGGGACTATCAGACCAAGTCTCTACCAATATATGATCTATCTCAAGAAGAAGTTCTCGTGTTACAGAATGGAGGAAGATAAGCCTATGGAGGAAAATTTTGATGACTTCCTAAAGCTGGCTGACTTAGCAAGCATCAAGATCGAGATATCAGATGAAGACCAAGCTATACAGTTCCTTTCAGAGTTACTTCAGCGTATGAACCATTGGTTCACACACTTCAGTATGGGATAGGAAAGGACACTTTAACTGTTAATGAGGTCATCACAGCTGCATACTCAAAGAAATCTGAATTCAAACAGAAGGGGCTACTAGGGGAAAGCAATCAGAAGGACTATACTTGGAGTCTAGAGGAAGGTCTACATCCAGGAATGAATCTAGCAACAATAAGAACTTGAATGGAAAGGGGAAGAACAGATTCAGGTCCAAGTCAAAGGGAAGGTCAAATGGAAAAACTGACAAGTCTTGTTGGATCTGTGGAAGTGAAAGTCACTGGAAACGAGACTATCCAGAACGCAAGAAGTCATCTCAAGCCAAACCAAGCAGCTCAGCAAATGTTGCTAAAGATCTACCAGGACCTATGGTGGCTCTAACAGCTAGTTTGGTTGCATCAAATGAGGAATGGGTTTCGGACTCAGGCTGCACTTTTCACATCACACCTCACAAGGAGCTACTCTCAGAGTTCGTGGAATTCAAGGGAAACAAAGTTATGATGGGTAACAACTCATCATGCACGGTCCAAGGAATGGGAAAGATCACGATAGATAACTATGATGGCACAGTTGTCACACTCAGCGAAGTTAGTTATGTTCCTGATATGGGAAGGAACTTAATTTCTTATGGTCAACTAGAGAAATCATGATGCAGCTACACATGAAAGGACTATCTGGTTTGCTTCGTCAAAAATGGAAAGACAGTCTTAACAGGCAAATACTGCAGTGGCTTATACTATTTACAAGGAGTAGTGAGAAGACCAGAGGCAAATACAGTAGCATGAAGTGTGGATCTTACTAAAAGATGGCACACACGTCTAGCTCACATGAGTTTACGCTCAATGGAGACATTGGCAAAGAAAGGATATCTGAAGAAAGAAGATGTGGGAAAACTGGTGTTCTGCAAGGGATGTGCAATGGGAAAGGCTCACAGACATAAGTTTCCAAAAGCAAAGCACACAGCAAAGGGAGTTCTAGACTACCTACATTCAGATCTTTGGGGATCACCAAACACAGTGTCGAGCTTATCAGGGGCTCAATATTATCTAACCTTTACAGATGATTGTTCTAAGAAAGTTTGGATCTATTTTCTTAAAACTAAATCCGAGGTATTTGGTTGTTTTGCAGAATGGAAGGCACTAGTAGAGAACTAGACATGAAGAAAGATCAAGAGTCTAAGAACAGATAATGGATTGGAGTTTTGCAACCAGCGTTTTGATCAGTTGTGCAAGGAAGCTGGTATAAGAAGACATAAGACATGTCCCTATACTCCTCAGCAGAATGGAATCTCAGAGAGGATGAACAGAATGATTTTGGACAAAGTTCGTTCCATGTTAGCTGAAACAGGACTTGATGGAAGCTATTGGGTAGAAGCAGCATCGACAGTAGTTTACGTGATAAACAGATCACCAAGCTCATCAATCCAGTTCGAGATACCCAAAGAAAGGTGGTCATGACATGAACCGGAGTATAACCACCTGAGAAGCTTCGGTTGTGTTGCTTATGTTCATCAGGTGAAAGAGAAGACGAGTCCCCGAGCAGCTAAAGGCATTTTCTTGGGTTATGAAGAGGGCACTCGAGGCTACAGAGTGTGGTTATTGGAAGAACAGAAGTTGGTTCTAAGCAAGGATGTTGCTTTCATCGAGGATCAGTTCTTCAAAGATGTGAAGAACGACAAGTCAACGGTGGGGGAGGTTGAAGAACCTAAAGCTCTAAAGAAGAAGGTTACTTTTAGGAGTGATCTAGAAGATATTTTTACAAAGAAGAAGACTCTAGCTCAGGTGGAGATTTGAGGGATGCTCAAGACTCTGAAGACGAAGACGCAGAGGAAGATGGTTCAGGAACTAAGGACACGGAGGAATTTACAGAGGATCTTGGAATCTATCTCTTAGGAAGGGACATGATAAGAAGAACTATAAAACCCCCGTCAAGGTTTGAAGATGCAGAGTTAGTAGCTTACGCTTTGGCTAGCTCAGAAGATATATAGATAGAGGAACCTAAAAGCTATCAAGAAGCAATGGAAAGTAAAGATCGAAAGATGTGGGAAGGGGCTTCAGATGAAGAAATGGATTCACTTGAGAAGAAATACACTTGGGACTATACCGAAAGACCAAAGGATCACAAAGTTATTGGGTGTAGATGGAATTATAAGCTAAAACAAGGAGTTCCTGGAATAGGTCAACCACCAAGATATACAGGAAGTTTGGTAGCCAAAGGGTATGCTCAGATTGAAGGTGTTGACTACAATGAAGTCTTTGCTCCAGTGGTCAAACACATATCAATCAGGCTTCTTTTAGCAGCAGTGGCTCACTACGACCTAAAGCTTGAATAGTTGGATGTTAAAACAGCTTTTCTTCACGGGGTACTAAAGGAGAGAGTTTATATGGAGCAGACAGAAGGATATATAAAGGAAGGAAAATAAGATTTGGTGTGTATCCTAAGGAAGTCTCTCTACGGATTGAAACAATCACCGAGAGAGTGGAATCATAGATTCCATGAGTTCATGGTGAAGCAGAGATATACTAGGAGCGAGTATGATCCATGTGTGTACATGAAGGGAACGAAGCTGGACAACATGGTCTATTTACTTCTCTACGTGTTAATCGCAGCAAAGGAGAAGGAAACAGTTCAAAATCTTAAAGATCAACTAAGCAAGGAGTTTGAAATGAAGGATCTAGGGGGAGCTCGAAGGATCTTAGGGATGGATATCTACAGAGACATGTCAAAAGGGATCTTAACACTCTCTCAGAACGACTATCTACTTAAAGTCCTAAAGCCTTTTGGTATGCAAGATTGTAGAGTGGTGAGTACACCGCTAGGTTCTCAGTTCAAACTACAGAGCCTAACTAAACCAGAAGAAGAGCAGCAAGCAAGGGAGATGGAAGACATACCTTACTCCATCGCGGTGGGCAGCTTGATGTACGCCATGGTTGGCTCACGTCCTGATCCACCGTATGCTGTAGGAATGGTGTGCATGTTCATGAGTAAACCTGGAACAACACACTGGTTAGGTGTGAAATGGATTATGAAATACATAAGGGGAGCATTGAAGGTGAACTTAACCTTTAAGAGAGGAAGCGACTTCAGCATCCGAGGCTACTGTGATGCAGATTACGCCTTAGACCTTGACAAGAGTAGGTCCATCACCGGTTATGTTTTCACGGTGGGTGGAAACACTGTTAGCTAGAGATCGTCCCTGCAAAAGGTAGTAGCTTTTTCAACAACGGAAGCAGAGCATATGGCACTATCAGATTCAGTCAAGGAAGCGTTGTGGTTAAAGGTCATTTGTGCAGAAATGAAACTAAGCAATGAAGTGGTGGAGGTTCGCTGTGATTCACAAAGTGCTATTTGCCTAGCGAAGAACTTTATCTACAGGGAGAAGACTAAACACATTGCTACTAAGTACAATTTCATAAGAGAAGTCATTGCGGATGGTAAAGTCAAGGAGATCAGATTCATACATCAGTAAATCTGGCTGATATGTTAACTAAAGTCTTACCGGGAGAGAAGTTCGAGGGGTGCTTAGCTAAGCTAGGCGTCATTGAAGCTTAGTCACGGAGGAAGCAGTCGCCTTTGGAACTAAGAAGGCGGCGGGGATTAACTTAAGGTCTCGGAAGTCAGAGATACTGGTGTAAGGAGTTCGAAGTGAGGACCAAAGAACTCGTAGAAGACCAGAATGGTAAAGGAGTTTGTCGGGAGGAGTTTGTCGTCGTGTTCTGTCTTTGACCAAGGTGGAGATTGTGAGGTTGGTCAGTTCGACAGATTGGATCAGCAAAGACGTTTGGGCTGCATCCGAAACCAAGCCCACCTGAAGCAAAGTAGGAGAGTTGGAGTTACGCAAATGGGCCGGAATGTTAAATTAAAGGCCCATACGTTTATCAGCATATGGTGCGGCGTGAAGCAGAGGATTAAAAGAGTCTAATGTCTATAACAAACCTTATGTTCTTCTTCTTCTTCTTGCGTGTGATTGATTCCACCATTGTTGTACTCTCAAGCTTTTTGTATTCTCTGAGATTAGTGGATTATCAAGTATCGTCCTGAAGGAGATGTGCCCGGGTTGATGTGGGGAACTTTAAAACATTGCTTGTGTCAATCTTTCTCTTCTCATCTCAATCTTCTTTCTCGGGTGTGTGGAGTCGCGATCTGCAAATTCAGAGAGAGAGAGAGAGAGAGAGAGAGAGAGAGAGAGAGTCATTAAAGTTAGAGATCGAACAAGTTCATAGAAGCAAGATCAACCTATCTCGAATCGAGTCAAATCATCAGCGAGTTGGTATCAGAGCTTAAGGTTGAAAGGAGCGAAAGGATTGGAGATTCAAGACAGTGAAGTTGAACAATCCCGTTCTAAGGATAAGACGAGATCTGAAGAAACGCTATCTCACGAGGTCAACTTGATCATCCTGATCAAAATGAATCCAAAAGAAAGTTGAATTTTATCTAGACTTAATCTTTCAAGTTTCTTTCAAATTTGCTTACTGTTTGTTATGTAGTCTCGGTTTATTTTGGAATTGTATTGTCGTTATTTGCAGGTGACATAATACATGAAGAATCACAGCATTAGGGATGGATCCAACAAGAGGAAAGTTAGAGATCGAGAAGTTTGATGGATCATCAACAATTCTGTCTCTGGACATTTCTCTTTCCACTGGACTCTCCACTTTCTAACCTGCTCAGCATTTTCTTGTTGCCCTCAGTTCCACTAAGCCAAACCTTCCTCTTGAGATGTTCATTCCCATCATGTCTCTCATCAAATGGGTTAATGGGATCAAACATTTCACCAGCATTTAGATCGTCAAAATACATGGTACGCATAGCCTGATTGCTCCATAATTCATCATCATCACCATCATCATCAGTCGCAATGGGAGACTTGGGTGCATCCATCTGGCCGTTTATTCTTCCTCATTAACCGTGTTACTCTTTTAATTGCTTCAACATCATTTTCTTCATTGAATTCTTCAATTATAACACCCTAGTTCCTTGGAGCCTGATCTTCTCCATTTTCACCATTGCTATTCTCATCAGCTCCTTTATCAGGAAAATCACCATTTTGGATGAGGCAAGCAAGCGTGAGTCTCCCACAGACTTCACAAAAAAAAAACCATGGTGGCACTCAAAGGTAAAGCCCAGCAAAGTGTTGACACTTTCAGTAAATTGAAAGTTTCGTTGAAACCTTAAAGGTTCATCAACATTCCAATGCACTCATACTCTGGTATATTCTCTTCTCGTTGCAACATCAAGGCAGTAGTCAACATCCAAATATATACCCATTGCACGCCCTATATGCTTCACAACATCTTGGCTCATGAACTGGCCACGGATTTGGATCCAAAGGATAATGAAATAGAGCATCAACAGGATGAAATTCTGAGTCCACCTTTCGAGAATCAACATACGCTCTACAAAAGCCCAGGGTCCCCGACACAAAACCATTTCTAGCGCTTTCTCTGATTGAAAGACAAACTGAATTTGTCTCCCCTACAACATCCTCCCATACACACCAACATGAATCAAGTTTCGGGGAAGTGTTGCAATGATTAAACGGATGTTTTGACGCCTTGGCATCACTGGTCGTCCAATAAGGATGAATCGATTGTCCGTAGCTGCTTGGTTAACAACATTCACTCGTAAATGAACAACATGTGGATTTTCAGCACCGAGATTGATGTTCTACGTACCTTTTCGAATATTCTCCGCCATAGATTTATCTACTCCAGAGATTTTACGGTGAGAAAATAAGTTATGAATCTACGGAAGAAATATATCCTCTTTTAAATTGAGATCTTGTCTTGGGAATTCGCCAATATTTCCATCACGATTGTGGAGTAAAATCGTGGAAATAACCGTCAGAAAACGGAATCGTTGGTACTCCTTTGATGCGATTCCGAGAAAATAGTTAATCACTTAATCATCACCATAAAGGCGAGACATGATCGGAAGCGGTTCCGATGTCTGAACAATCCGAATCGTCTGTTTAGTTGCAATAAATGGTTTTTGTCGCATCGTTTAGTTCATTTTTGGCATAGACGGCACCGATCTTTCTGGCCTTTTTCCTCAAGTAATTGAATAAATAAAGTAGTAGGAAAGTTTTGTTCAAGAAAAACAAAAATTATAGGAAAGTAATAGAAAAAAAGTTGGTTTAGCCTCTCCTCTGACCCATTTCCAACAACTAACTCTCGATTATTTCCTCCTTTCCATGCTCCCTCTTCATTGCTCTGCCATGAATGGTAGTTTCTTCATTGGGTCCAACGACCTCCAATATCCTAGGACCTCTTTCCACATGCACCCCTTCTGTTGCGTCTCCGATCACTTATGCCGTTGCCGGAACAACCACCTTTTGGTGTGACTCGATCAGAACCTATAATGACTCGATCTGCTCCCTAGAGTTCTAATCGTCAATCCAGTCGCCATGTCCTCCATAGTCTCTCCTTCAACCACCAAAATGACGTGACTACTCGGTTAGGGCAACGCGTTTTAGCCCTACCGGCGTCCGTAATTAGAGAACCGCCGGTTGATGTGAAGATTAACGATATCGTCGGGAACGGAATCGCTGGAATATTGCATAAGTGGGTGAATTACGGTAGAGGATGGAGACCAAGGTGGTTCGTGTTGCAGGATGGTGTTCTTTCTTATTATAAACTCCATGGACCTGATAAGATCTTCGTTAGTCCTGAAACTGAAGAAGGATCAAAAGTAATCGGAGAAGAGTCAGCTCGTATGATCTCTAGGCACCACAAGCATGGTGGGAGCAGCAGCACTTCCCAACTCCATCGCAAGCCATTCGGAGAAGTCCATCTCAAGGTTTGGGTTGATTAGATAGGAGCTGAATATTAATTGAATTGTAGTTTGATATCTGCTATGTGCAGGTTTCTTCAGTACGGGAAAGTAGATCAGATGATAAGAGGTTTTCAATATTTACTGGCACCAAAAAGCTCCACTTGCGAGCAGAGACGCGAGAGGACCGAACAACCTGGGTTGAGGCACTTCAAGCTGTCAAAGATATGTCTCCAAGGATGTCTAACAGTGAATTGATGGCTCCGGTCAACAATTTGGCCATGTCAACCGAGAAGCTTCGGCAACGGTTAGTTGATGAAGGAGTTAGTGAGTTAGCTATTCAGGACTGTGAGCAAATTATGAGGTCTGAGTTCTCTGCACTTCAGAGCCAGTTGGTGCTTCTCAAGCAGAAACAGTGGTGCCAGTTGGTATTATCTTTATTTTCAATGATTTCCTGGTGCATCTTTTGTGTCTGTACTTCTTCTTTTTTTGATTGGAGCTTTTATTAGTCTGTTGTTTGTATATTTGTTCTTGAATCTCTAGACAGAAAAGGTAGATCTGGAGAACACAGTTGTAGATGAGAGTCAAAGACACACTGAAAATGGAGGTTCCAATGATTTAAGAAATGAGAAGTTCAGTGGTGAGTCCTCCAGCTTACTATTATTTTATCTACCTGCTTCTTGACTTGGTTCGTTTCATTTCAGAAGGGACTGTCACTGAATCTGATGATGATAATGAACGAGGTGATGCGGAAACGGATGAGGAAGACCATACTATTTTTGATACACGTGACTTTCTTTCTTCAAGTTCTTTCAAGAGTAGTAGTTCTGGCTTTCATACATCTTCGTTTTCTTCCGATGATGATGGCTTTGGGTCAGAAGATGATACTGATCCTTCCATCAAGTCTGTTGGATTCAACTATCCTCGCGTCAAAAGGAGAAAGAGTTTACCTGATCCTGTTGAAAAAGAGAAAAGTGTTAGCCTTTGGTCAATGATTAAAGACAATATAGGCAAAGATCTCACAAAAGTTTGTCTACCTGTTTACTTCAACGAGCCACTATCTTCCCTACAGAAGTGTTTTGAGGATTTGGAATATTCATACCTTCTCGATCGAGCATTTGAATGGGGCAAAAGGGTAAGCATCTGGATTCTGGACGCTTTTACCATTTAAAACCCCTTATAGTTTGCTCAGTACGTCAAATAACTTACAGGGAAATAGCCTCATGAGGATTCTTAACGTTGCTGCTTTTGCTGTATCTGGGTATGCATCAACCGAAGGAAGAATCTGCAAACCTTTTAACCCGTTGCTAGGTGAAACATACGAGGCAGACTATCCAGACAAAGGACTTCGATTTTTCTCCGAGAAGGTTTCAGTTAACAACATGTAGATGTATTTTTTATGTTGTATTTCACCATTAGTTATTCAGACCTCTTATTTATTTTGGTGACAGGTCAGTCATCATCCTATGGTTGTGGCATGCCATTGCGATGGTACGGGATGGAAATTCTGGGCAGATAGCAATCTGAAGAGCAAATTTTGGGGTCTGTCGATTCAACTTGATCCTGTTGGTGTTTTGACTTTGCAATTTGATGATGGAGATATCCTTCAGTGGAGTAAGGTACCGGTCAAATTTACTAAGCAGCTAATGATTTTGTATGTTCTTTGTTTACGTATAACCATCTCCACTCGTAGGTGACTACATCGATATACAATCTCATACTTGGTAAACTTTACTGTGATCACTACGGTACTATGCGTATTGAGGGCAGTGTTGGGTACTCTTGTAAACTTAAATTCAAAGAGCAGTCGATCATAGACCGAAATCCTCACCAGGTACTTACATTCAACATGGCACCACCTGATGAATATATAACGATTATAGAGTATGTGACAGGTTCATGGTGTAGTTCAAGACGAGAGTGGGAAGACAGTGGCAACTATGTTTGGGAAATGGGATGAGAGCATGTACTATGTAACCGGTGATTATTCTGTGAAGGGGAAACTGAGCGAAGATATGTCAGGAGCTCAACTTCTCTGGAAACGAAGCAAACCCCCTGGAAACGCAACAAAGTACAATCTATCACGTTTCGCAATCACACTGAACGAGCTAACAGCAGGACTGAAGGTGAATAGCGTAGAGAACTAATTATGTTTGTTATTTTCGTTAAATTGAATTATAGTGAGACATTCCGAACTGAATGAGATATGGCTATAGGAGAAGCTGCCACCAACAGCTTCAAGGCTGAGACCAGACCAGAGGTATCTGGAAAACGGAGAGTTTGAAATGGCCAACACAGAGAAATTGCGGCTGGAACAGCGACAACGTCAGGTAATACAAGTCTTTATTTTTTAGGATAATTAAATACGCTGTTTTTTTTTGTCTATGTAGTTTTGTTTTGATTCAATCACGTTAACAATTGACATGCTATACGTGTGTGTGCGATACAGGCTAGGAAGATGCAGGAGAGAGGATGGAAGCCGAGGTGGTTCACAAAAGAGAAAGGAAACGAGGCTTACCGGTACAAAGGAGGGTACTGGGAAGCCCGCCAGAGAGGATCATGGGATCACTGTCCAGATATCTTCGGCCATATCGATTCCGAACATCAAATTGAGTAAAGAAACATAAGTTTCAATTCTGGTCTCATCGATTCTTAAAACCATACAAACCTTTATCTTCCTCCTTTCTTTTCGTTAGAGTTTGTTGTTTTCGCTTATTTGCATGGTCTTTCTTCTCATATCATTATTCTTTACTCGCAAATTTGCCTTACAGGACTTTTTCCTGTATTTTTTTTTAATCAAGATAAAGTTCGACACATGCACAAAATTTTCTAATCCTTGGGAGTGGAGTGGAGATATATACTGGAAAACATATTTGACTTATATTGAATAATTACCATGATGATACCTAAGCGAATATGTGCAAGATATGGGACGGATATTTTTGTCACGACTGATTTTGCATTTCATTTTGTTTATAGTCGGTGTGGAGGAAAATTCTCATATCTCTTTGGACAAACATATGTGACTCTTTTTTAACTAACTTTTTATATAATCCCTTGGTTAGTTATATATGAGACTGTAACGCCTTGACTGTCCACGGCAAATAGACCTCCCACGTCCGTTCTTAGCTCGTGTGTCATGTTCTACCAGACAGATGGTATGTTAATTTGTTGGGGTTCAAAAGTTATACTATAATCACCAACATAACTATTCTCTATGAACTGGCCCTTTATTCGCACAGTATTGCGAATCGCTCAGGTCACTCATCCTTTCATTGCTTTTAGTTCAATCACGCTTAACTGAGATGTAAATAGATGTGTGCCATAAAAGGTAACCGCACTTTGGTGACTTAGATAACGGAATCAATTACCTTAAACTTTTTCACATATACCACAAACCGGGATGTTATAATTCACCCTCCACAGTATGCAACACCCTCTTTGCACTCCAATATTATTACTCATGTTAGTGTGAGCCCTCACATGTCCAAGTTCGTCTGGATTCGGTTCTAATACCACTTGTAATGCCTCACCGCCAACAACTAATGAGGCATCCACACCCGTTCACTCGGCATGTGGGCCCCATTCCATTTGACAGTCGGTGCATTAAATTTTCAGAGGCTCAAAAGTCATGGTTATTGACCTTGCAATCACCATATGACTTTTTTATGGGCTTTGGCCTTACTCGCATGGTATCACAAATTACTTCGTGATAGGTGACCAATCCTTCTACTACTCCAGCTCAAACACGTTTAGTTATTGTTTTAAACGGATATGTGCCGGGAAAGATAAATGCACTTTGGTTATATAGATAACCAAATCAATTATCTTAATTGTTTTCACATATACTACAAACCGGGATTTTACAGAGAAATTCCAAAAAGAAAATAACAAGTTGAAACAACAATAGTTTAGGATTGTTGTTAAAATTTGAAAGAGAACTCAGAAGATTGATGAATATTTTAGAGAGAGAGAGAAAACTATAAGTAATCAGCAAGACGGATGTTTGAATGGTAACAATTGGTTGAATTTCGTCCATGTTTTATTTACTCACCTTGTCATCCGTTTCCAGATTGTATCGAATCATATTCATTGCTAAATCAGGCTAAGTATGTGTTCGGTGACACCCTTCTGCAGATAGATGTCTTCCATTAGTGTCAAAGAATTAGGATTTGCTTACGGTATGTTAATGTTATTAGTAATAATGGATAAAAATTATATGTATTTCTTGCGTTTATTTTATGATAATCTGAAGCAAATGAATGGTTAGAATGATTGAAAATAGTGCATCCATGAATATACGATGAAATGAATAGAAAAATTTACATATGTTTTCATCGTAATGCAGTGTTTTTATACCCAATCCGGCTCCGCGGTTAAACCTAAAAGTTCGGTGACATGTAAATAATCTTTTCAGATTTTATAAGAAACCCATTAACTAAAAACCAGATAAAACCCGATGTAAATTCGAAAATTCAGAATTAACTAACGATTCGACACCGGTTAATCCAGTAAACACTCAAAATTATTTAATAATAATTTTTAAAAAGTTTCTAATTTTTTAGATATTTTTAATATTAAAAATAACAAATAAACTAAAAAATTTTCAATTCTTTAGACATTGATGTAAGTTGTACTATTTTACTGAAAGAATATGATAATAAAAAAATAAAAAAAATTATTCATATCAGTTTAGATTTGTTATTGAAAAATATTATAAGTTTGTCTTTATATACATTATAGATTTAAAAATTAATTTTATAATATTTTATTTAATTATTTATTATCTTATTTAAACCAAAGTCTTATTTGATAATAAAAATTAATTAAAAAATTATTTTATAATGGATGAAAATTGAAATTAAAAAAAAGTTTTAAATTCTAATTATATTTTGTATAAAATTTGATATCATCTAATAATTTCAATAATTAATATTATTATGTTCATATATATATATATATATATTAATATGCATTATAATTTATTAATCTATTGATCCGTGGTTTAACCAAGGTCATATATATATATATATATATATATATATATTAATATGCATTATAATTTATTAATCTATTGATCTGTGGTTCAACCAAGGTCAAACGAGTGACCCGATAACCCAGGGAGTAATCCGGTACAGTGTTTGGGTCAGATTTAAAAACATTGTCGTAATGGCTCAAATGTTTCTTAAAATTATAGGGTTAATAACCAGTATATGTTACATACATTTACAAAAATAATTAATAAACATGAAATATTATTTTGATAGTATCTTTTTTTTTCTAATGTTGGGTAACAATTACATCATCATATAATCCTTAACTCTATTACATATGATGATCAACTATTTCTACTAAATGAGATCTTGATGAATAGCTCTATGAATGATTCCACAATGAAGCTCTGTTGAGAATACTTGGGTCGACGAACGGTTATGCATGTACGACATCCACGATGGACATACCCACTTTTCCGCTAACAACCATAACAAACGGTTCTGTCCGCAGTACTATGGAACCTTCGATAAGCTTGCATTCTATCACCTGAAAGAAATTATATTATGATCTGGGTTTTGAAACCTAGACTTGGGTTTCGAATCCCAGACTTGAGTGTAGAAGTTTTTAAACCTTAACTATTAGACAATGTTTTTAACCTGACCCGAACGCTGAACTGGATTACTCTTTGGGTTATCTGATCACTAGGTTGACCGTGGCTGAACAACATGTCAATAAATTAATATATATATATAAACATGATAATATTAATTACTGAAAATATTATATGATATCAAGTTTTGTACAAAATATAATTAGAATTAAAACTTTGTTTTATTTTCAATTTTCTTGCACTATAAAATAAATTATTTGATTAAATTTTTTATATCAAATAAGAACTAGGTTAAAAATAAGATAATAAATAATTAAATAAAATATTATAAAAATTTTGGAAATCTTTAAAGAATATAAAGACAAACTTATAATATGTTTTCAATAACAAACTGATATGAATAAATTTTGGTTTTTTTATCATCATTTTCTTCTAGTAACATAATACAACATTATTCAAAGTCTAAAGAATTACAAATTTTGTATTTTATTCAATATTTTATAATATTAAAAGTATCTAAAAAGTTATATAATTTTTTAATATAGTTATTATTAAAAAATTGGGTTTTTATTGTGTTAACCGGTGTTGGGTCGCTGGTTAATTCCGAGGATTTATGTCTGGTTTTATCGGAATTTAAATTAATGAGTTTCTGATTAAATCTGAACCGAATTATTTACAGGTCATTGAATTTACAGGTTTAACCACGGGACCGGATCAGGTATGAAAACACTGCTGTTAAGCTATTGTGTTTTCATTGTCCAAAAAAAAAGCTATTGTGTTTTCACAAATAGCATCTCTTTTAGTACAAATCGGAATTGCGTGGTTTTTATTTTCTTACATAGATACTGAAATCAACTTTCTATTGATGTACTGAACGTAAATTTTGGTCATTTAGTATGCGAGAGGTCGAAAGTTTCAGCCAAATTATCTAAAAGAAAAAAAAAAATGTTATGAATAGGATGAACAATAACATGAAATGTGGCCACTATTACATTTGTCTGAAACTTCGTCTTTTGTTTTTTTGTAACCTGCTTTCATATTAAAATTTATAAGTAATACAAGTATGGGTATTCACTCATAAGTTTGATAAAATTTGCAACAATAAAAGGGACACAGCCCTAGTAGACGATTCCAAAATGAATCATAAAGATCAAGTAAAAGAACATGATAACATTAGAGGAGTTAGTTCCCTCGTCCACAACGACCTCATTTACCTTTTCCTCCAACCCTTGTCCATTCCATATCTTGAATTTTTTGGGTTGGTTTTATTGGCCTTCCTCCTCTAGTTATGTTATAACCAGATGTTTCTCTGACCATTAACAAACCATCCTCATTTCCAAAACCGAGAGGGATCTCGGTGTGGATTTGATGACTGTTTTGAGAGTGGAGAGAGTCTTGGCCAAAACCTTGCTCTTTCTCAGAAGTGTGAGAGGCTTCAAAAATGTTTACTTGAGATGGAGTTTCCTCCATAATTTGTGACGGAGATGGAGCAGCGACAACAGCTACTAACGAAGATAAAGTATTAACTGACTTGGAGCGAGAGATAGAATGTACCTCTTGCAAATTGGTAGATGGTCCATCAGTGGGATCCTCCGAATGGCTAGTAGATGTAGAATTTTTTGGAGTCTCAGGTGCTTGGTGGATGGGAGTAACGCTTGAGTTTGGTTCCAATTTTGTAGTCGGGGTAGTAGGGGTCTTTTGCAACAGCTTATCTATATCCTCCATTGGGATCTCTTCATTAGGTACCTGAGTTTCCTTTGTACCATGAGCTGTTCCATGAGTCTTGGCAGGTAGTAAACACCTCTTCTCTTTATGCCCAAGAGCTCCACATCTTTCACAAGCACTAGGAATCCAAGAATACTCCACCTCCACCAAGTAGTGTTGCCTTGCTTGTCATCAAGTGCAATTAGCTTCGGAAATGGTTTATCTAACTCAACCTCCACTAAATTTTTTGCTTCCCCCATACTTGTTGGATATAACCGAGGCCTATGAGTAAGCATTGGTTCTCCCAACCCTGATGCTATATAGCCGATACCTAATCTTGAAAAGCATGAATCAGGGATATTCTTAAGGGTGACCCAAACTAGGAGAGTTGAAATCTCAGGGGTTTTAAGAGAGTCTACCGGACTCCAAGGGGCAACAAATAGGAGACACTCATCCACATGCGACACACCCCGTTGAATAACCCATTTCCGAGTATTTTTATGAGGGATATGGAACAAATACGACTCTCCTAATTTCCGGCAAGATATCTTACATTCCCGTCCCCATAATCTATTCAAGACAGCGTGAATAAGACCTCCAGGCGGATTAGCACATCTATGGAATTGTCCTACAATGTATTATTCCTTATTCTCAGGCCCTAGTATAAGGATTTTAAAAGGAATCGTCACCTGAGGAGTTCCATCTGGTCGATACGTCGGTTCAGCAGCTCAGAAAAGATTTCTAGATGATTGGTTCATGCGGGCTGCCCATGGAAACCGGAGGGAACCGTCTTCCTTGAGCACAGGAGGTGGAAATTTTTCCATTGGCATTTGGGAGGTTGTTTGGACCGGATACAGTAATTTCTCCTTCGTATGGTTGTGTTACCAATAGACTCATTTATTGTAGGCCAGAAACAAGCTATTTGGCTTTTCACTGCCTCTGTAACACCGAGTTTAGGACTATCAGGCACTAGTGGAAGAGTTGGAGTGACTTGGAGTGGTTTCGACCACGCTCCCAAGGTTCGAACATGGATTTTTTCTTTCGCCGGTTTGTCTTCGAGATCACCCTTTCCAGAATCTTCAGCAAGACCTGAACTGACCAACTGTTGTGTTCCCTCATTTAGAGCTTTGAGTTCATCTGTGAGAGGAGCAGAGGTAGGTGCAAGAGGAGGAGAATTGGTTTCAGAAAGAGGAGGGTCCTCTGTTTCTGGTACCAGAGAAGGGTCGATGGTTGCAGGAGAAGGAGCGACTATTGCAGAAGAAGCTCCCTTTTCTGTTACTTTTACCGACCTTAATGGTGGAGACGCAGCTTTTGGATTTGATGACCATCGACCTAGATATGTCCATATGGGATCCGGAGTAGTTGCATGTTGCATGTCGGATTGATCACCATTAACGATGCCGGAGGTCTTAGTTTCAGCTTCAGTACCTCCCAAATCGTTTTTGTCAGGGTCGATGAGAGGGAAAGGAGAAGGAATGGAGAAAAGAAATTCGTAGCAGGAGAGACGCCTGTCTTGTATGCTACCCGAAAGCACCGGCGACGACTACCTGAAACTTCGTTTTTTATCATATAATAAGTTTGGTGTGTCCAATTTTGAAAATTAAATTCTTCTGGATTTGCGCTGTTGAGTATATTAAGAATCTAGATTTAATTTTGATCAAAATGTGATTTAAGAAGTTAAATTAAATTAAACATACATTATTTAATTTTGAGTACATAAACATGATTTATTGATCAAAATGTAAATTAAGAAATTAAATTAAATGTGATTTAAGAAATTAAATTAAATATACATTATTTTAATCGCGATCAGATCCTTGAAATCCTTCCCAAAACGCTGATATAATGAATGTTGAAGTTCTTCTATTTCCAAAAGCAAAGTAGTCTCTCTACTATTTAAGTTGAATCTTTCCAAAACTATCCATCCACACCCAACCACACCCAGTGAACTAATATGTGGAGCTCTAAGAACCATCCACCATACAAATTATATCCAGACATTTGACCTGAAGTCTGTCGTTACTATACTCCTGTAGAACAAGGGAGACCATCTCACTTGCATTAAACCAGGCCTGACATTCAATTTCTACATAACAGACTAATTCTAAAGGATTCCTGTCAATCTCTCTGAATAATTTATCATCCTGAGCCTTCCAAATATACAAAATTATCCAGGAATAAAGATCTCTGTCTAGCTCTAGTTCAACAATGCTGATCTTCCTCTAGATGAGGTAATCCATATTGGTGTAGATGCTTCTTATCGGACAAATATTGGGATTAGATGGTGTTGCTGATAAAGACCAAACTTGCAAAACAGGAGGGCATTCAAAAATGGCATGCATATTTGTGTGATTTAGATTTTTCATAACATCCACATGACTTGTTAGCAGTTGCAACAAAAAAAAGACATATCTTCTAAGGTGGTTTTACTTTCCAAGCAAAGGCTTGGAGCTTAGTTATATAATAGACCCATATATTTACCATTTAGACCATGTAATAAGCTTTGTTTGGAGTCTATTATGTGTGTTTGGAACGTGTTTCAGAGTCTTTACAAATCCAAGTGTGTTTTGGAGCATTGTAGATATTATGAGGCTTTCTAAAGAATATAGAGAAAAGAATCCCGTAGCTGGTCAAATTGAGCTAAGTATAAGTCGAGACAGAGCTTAGCGTCGATTGATGACGCACCCTTGCCATCGGACAGTCAAGATGCAGAAGCCCAATCCGCGAAGTAGCGACTTGAAGCCCAAGTCACAACTAATTACAAGATTAAACCCCAATAATTTACTTATTTGTTTGCTTTAGAAATCTATATAAACTTCGTAGCATAACTTATTTAAAAACAAAATATTGTGTGACCTTGCTCTCAATGGATTCGATCTCTATGTACTACAACTTAACCTCTTATCCGAAGGAGTAATCAGTAGCTTTGAGGTAATTTGAGCATGGGAATCAGAGCAACATAAACTCTTATGTCACTGACTAGAAGGGCAACTACAACTAAGGTTCACAGCAGCAGAGATCCTACAATAATAACATAACCTATGGATTTTCCTACTATCAAAACGTCCTGCCAGTTACCCAAGAGAAAAATTGAAGCTTATATTAACAAGGTTTTAGAGGGGCAGCAGAAGATGATAGGGAAGATTGATGATGTTTAGGTCAACCTCAGCACCAAGTTTGAAACTCTTAGCACCTGTTGGGGAAAAATATCCCGGTATAAGTTTTC
>JABAYD010046524.1:0-14138 GCA_014822095.1 Diplotaxis tenuifolia | reverse complement strand
GTTAAGGTAGGTACAACCGGTAAATACTTCAAAGTTTCTAAGGTTAATTGTAATTTCGGCTTTTTATTTAATTTATCATTTTCGATTTTGTTTTCATGTCTTAGGAAGATTAGAGATATGGCTGGGTGGGTATATGAGATGATGTCCCCAGCATCTCAAGACGCGTGGAATTTCGGTTTCATCCCAGTTTTGATCTACGCCGTTTGAGAGCTTGATATGATGAATCCAACTTGAAGACTCTCTACGTAGGATTTTGATCAAGCATTTGATTTTCTTATTAGCAATCTGAAACGCTCCCAGTTACAGATTCAACCCATTCTTAAATCCATCAACCTTCACTGCGAGTTTTTATCTGCTCCAAGGCGGTTTATCTACGTAAATATAATTAAGGTTAGCCTTCCTCCTCTCAAAACAATATATTATCATCTCTCCAAGTGTCAGTCTTTCCATAATTTCTCAAATACCTATCTCAAAAAATCTCATCTAAATCGGATGATGTTAATCGATTGCTGATTAGCTTTCCCTCCCATTGTGTTTTTTTTTGTTTCTGTGACCGCAGCTTTGAGGTCAAACCCCTCCCGAGAAACCGCTTCACTTACCCTCTCTCACTATTCATACTTCATCTTCAACCGTCTCCACGCCGACTACCACCGTAACAAGATCGCTTCTCTCAAGCGTAAGGTAGGAGAGACACGGTGTTACGCTGGTGCTGAGAAGGTGAAAGGTGTAAAGTCTGCTCTTTTCTGCTCTCAAGGAGACCCACCGGATCCCTGGCAGCCTCCCGGAGATTGGATTTCCCTTCGGGTTAATCCCTGTTGTGGCGGTGGTAGAAGCATTCCTGGTCCTGGTCGGATTCAAAGGAGGACTTTTGGGGTTCATTATATTTCAATCAAATGTTATTCATGTTATGAATGAGCTTGAAGACACTAATGAGATCATGAGAGTTTGAATTTGCATTTGATTGACCTGGTAAAGCATTGTCAGTTTTTTTTTCATTGCTGACACATGAAAGAATGATTTGCTCTTAACCATGACTCTCTTTGAATCCGGTTTTCATGACGGAAATCGAGGCTCTCCATCATCTACAGGCGGAATTCGAGGAAGTGACGCTTTCGCATATCCCGCGTTCGAGGAATGGGCGAGCAGATGCATTGGCTAAAGAAGCAAGGAGGAGAGGACATATGTTTTCCCATTTGGATCAGACCCGGTCAGACGGAGGTTCCCTTCGGAGAATCGACTCGTCCGATCACCACTTGATCTAGTCTACAATGGATTGACGTCAAAAAAAAAATAACCATGACTCTCTTTTAATATTTTTTATTTTATTTTAATCCATATAAGAGATAATAAAGTGTAAGGAATGTGAAATGTTTTGAAGCAGTTATGGTTTTGTTGAAGTCGATACAAAGATGTACATGTATATAATAGCTTTCTCTTTGAAACTTAGAGTTGATTGGATTTGGTGAATCACAGCGACTCATTTCTGTTTGATTTTAGGGAACTTCTCTGGATGGGCATGCTTTAAACTTCAAATTTTTCTGAATACAAATTGAGGGAGAAGGTTGGGAAAGGTCCAGATAATTCTCAACAACGGTACATGTGAAAAATTTAGCTGTTGAGGCAACCGAGAAAGAACTAAGACAGCCAGTTCATTTGGCTGGCAACAACACAATTGCTATGCATCATTTCAGTTTATGATTATGTTATTAAAAGTATTGTCATTAGCCTCCGTCAGAATTAAATGTATTGTTAGATTTACAATTCTGAGAAACATCAACCACGATCATTAATTTACGTTTCTTTGTTGGTCCCAATCTTCTAAAGAGGAATACTGGACAGTATACAGGTTACGGTTTCTGTATAATTCATGACAAAACAAGAAAAAACAATGTCGAGCACTCATATCTAATTATCCACCAACGTCATTTGGTAAGCCTTATGTTACACTCTTCTCTCTCTCTCTCTCTCTCTCTCAACCTCTTTATTTAGATGCATTATCTTTATTTATCCTGTTTGCAGATTATTCAGTGGGCCAAAGAAGGAGAGTAGGCACATGCGTTGGTTGAATGTGTTTACCAGATTGTAACTCCTCTTTTAATTTCCATGCTTTAATGATTAGGAAAAATGTATCACTAATATACATAAGATTTCTCTACAGACTTTCTAGAGTGTTGTTTGCAACTACCTGAACTTTGACACCCTATGCAAATGGTTCCGACAGAAGCTTCAAAAGGATCAATTTTAAGTCATAATTTTCAACAATAGCCTTTTTCAAAACAAGGAAATAATAATTTCCAGCAAAACATTTGTCCGATCACAATAATTTTTAGACGCAGATTGTTCATGCCCAAGGAGATTACCTCAATTAAGCAAACAATAATTTTAATATCAAACTTACACTTTATTCAACTAAATCTATTTATTATATTTCAATCACGTAACCTTGCTCGAAAAAAGAAAGAAAAGAAGTCTAATTTGATGTCTGGTTTCGGGTTTCGTGATGAACAAAGGATACTTTAGAAACGCACAACAAGCCTGAACCTGATTTGTAAGGCAGTAAAGGATCAGACTGATCAAAACCTTCACTCTTGGGAGGAAAAAGATAGACACTTCTATTTTTGAAACAGACAAAATTCTAACAGTGACGAAGATGTGTCTAAAAGAGGGTTCTCTTAGAGTGGCTGAAACGAGAACCTACGAAAACCTTGCAACGTAATCTCCCTTGGCTCCAGCGACCACCGGCCGTCTTGAGGGCAGTCGTTGATAAGCATGGCAACAATGAAGACGGTGATACAAGCAAAGACGATGATCGGAGTTGTTTCTTCTCTGGTCGTATCAAGAACAAAACAGAGAGTTTTATGAATAGATTAAGAGAGATAACCATTAAACCGACGAGAGCATCGAATGATCAGAGATTCAGATAGAACTCTGTAACCTGTAATTCTTTTTGAATTTATGGAAAAGTTAAACCGTGGAGACGATATACGTAGGGGAAACAATATATTTCCTGAGTATCCGCACAACGTTATTAGCTCTAAGAACAATAACGCCAGAAGTTATGGTGGTGTGCAAGACAGCTCTTCAAGATGTTTGTCTTTTATCTTTCTGTTCAAAATGTCAGACCTGAGAGGAAAGAAATCATACATATGATTAGTTGGTATGCTAATGTATTGATTTAGTTTTTAAAATATCGTAGCCATACACTTTTTCCAATTCAAACTATTCTCGCAAATCAAATTAACCAGTTTTGTATATTTCAAATAGCTTCGGAAACATACAAACCCACTCACTCTCACTCATATCACATCTAATTCTTCCTCATGTTTAGCTCTTGCAAGGATTTGCTGTTTTCCTTTATTGTTTTATATTTAATTATGTAATTTATATATGTTTTACATTGTTGTCTTTATTATTATGTTAAAACATGAAAAGGGATATTTAATGAAAATATGAATTATATAGGCTTTTGTTCAATATAGCCAACACTATAAACTACAAAATAGTGTTACTTTTGCTTCACTTTAACTTCTTCGAACAAATAACTAAAGTAAAATATCTGCTGTAGAAGTATATTATTCTATTAATTTCTAAAATACTATTAAACCATATTTTAAAACAGTATGAGAAAAATTTCGAACAAATAATTTTTGTATTAAACAAATTTCAAAAAAAAAAACTATAATAAGCTACAAAACATATCCAGGGAACACTTAAGATTAACTAATATTTCGTCATTCCAGGTATAAGTTCAATCTGCACCCGATATTATTCTTAAATATCATTTCCTATTAATTTATACAAAATTTATTTATAATGTTATCAAACTATTTATATAGTATTCTAAAATTTACATTAAATTATTTTATCAAATTTTATTGTATTTTGACAGAGTTAGCTTGGAGTTAGACTAAATTATTATCATAAAAAAAATTAGTGAAATGTTTTTTAAGGCGCATGTCAGCATCCTTGTGGAAAAAATAAAAAGTGTAAATAAAAAATGGAACTCAAACCAATATTATATGGATACTTATCATATTTTATGAATATTAGACTATAATACCTAAGTTATTTTATAAATAAAATAAAATATTTAATAATAGATCATGTTTAATCTCTGCGGAATCTCAGATTAATCATTCATTCGCTAGGTTTTCATCATCCACCCAACTAATGCCTTGCGTAATTTCGAACCTGACTTCAACCTAATCTAAACGTGGAATGATTGTTTATGTTTTCATGAATCAGTTTCTCTAGTTATATCTCTATATCTCCCATTTTGTTTAATATATACTTTATTTAAATGGAGGAACTTTCATGTCTGATTTCCTTATCAATTATTTTTCAGTTGAATTTTATTACTGAAATTCAAAATCCGTAAAACATAAACAATGAAAACTTAAAAATAATTTGATATCTATATAACTACGTATATATTTTATAATATATTATACTTAAATAGACATACAAAATATATAATTAAAATTAAATTTTAAGCTAAAAAGCCCGGACGTAGCTCGGGGTGACCCTAATATTTATATAATTATTAGTTTACTGTTTTAAAATAAGAAAAAGTTACAATGGTTTGGTGGTTATGGGTCCAGAATGGGCCGAAAACGTCGTGAGTTGGAATCTTCACATGCTCATATCTATTTTTTTTTGTTTATTTTAATGAATGACATAATTATAAATACATTTTTTTCACGAATTTTTTTAGGGTTTCTGAAACCTTTTTGAAGGCCATCAACTATAAAATTGTCAAAATACACCTTTTTCGTGTTGTTTTACATCAGATTATTCAGATCCCTTGATATTTTATTCAATATTTTATCTAAAACTTTCAAAACTCAAAAAAAATAAAAATTTAGACCAATTTTTTGGCCGATTCTAGTAAAATCGTTATGCCTCGCGCTTTGGCACTGATTAACCGGTTCTTACAGCCGCGTTTGCGAAAAGGAGATTTAACTGTAGTGGTGGTGTAGAAGAAAAGGAGAAGAAAAAACAAAAAGATGTGGAAAAAGAAAGAAAAATATGGTTTTGGCAGATGATTATTGGGTAATTTGCAATTAAGTTTGGGGCAAATTTAATTTTACATTTTTTGTTGAAATGGCAAAGGTGTAATTAATGTATCTGAAAAAGTCGAAAATAAAGTTGTCTATTGAGAAAATTAAAATTTGAAGTTTCCCAACCAGCTAATAGGAAACTTAAACGTTGCCCAATTTACCATTTTTTATTTAATATATGAAACTAGATTTATTGTATTTGTCCAAAAATTATTTTAAAGTAATTATCATATTTATGGGCCACAAGTTTTATGGAGTTTAGGCGATCCACAAAAGTTAGTGGATAAAAGATTAAGTTTTGTGGGTAAAAACAAAAATTTCAGCTCACGAGTCCAAAATTACACCATCAACTTGTCAAATTAGTGGATGAAATGGATAAAATAATCTAACATATATTCTCTGGTCGTTTATTTGGCAAATAAAAACTTGAAATTGTCATTTGCCCTAATTTTTGCAGTTTTATTAAAAAATGATCTGAACCTGGCAAAATTTTAAAGAAAAAAAACACGTGGCCTCAAATAAGTGAATATGGACATTGATTGAAGACTAGGGTTTGAGAAAGAGTCGGCGGCAAAAACCCTTGACCTCCGGTGATGAGGGCCCAGATCTCCCTCCACCCTCGCCAAAGATCTACACAGAAAGCCAATCCCCGCCTCAGAAATCCTCTTACTCCGTCGTCGTTGCTGACCAAGGAGAACTTGCTGTCCACTACTCTCCAGTGGTGGTTCTCAATGATGGAGTTGCAGTTGTAGATCTTCCTGAGGATGTAACTGCAGACTCTAAGCCCCTATGGTCTTCCTATATTGTGGGACACTTCATTGGTGACGCTCCACACATAGGGAAAGTTCATGCCACTGTTAACAGAATTTGGTCTTCGAAGGAGAAGCCTGCAAAGATTGATGCGCAGTTCATTGCTCCGAAGACGATTCTGTTTAAGATTGATGATCAGCAGATGAAAACTAGGGTTCTTCGGCGCCACTTCTGGCACATAGCCGATATCCCACTTGTTGTTCAGGAGTGGACTCCGGCTACAGAAGCGTCCAAACCTGACTTTACAGCTACGCCCTTATGGGTTGATCTCATGAGAGAAATTTCTCTGCTCTTGTATCTATGCTTCGAATTTCCAAACAGCAAGACGCAGTCTCTGGGAGGATCTTATAAATCATAGCACTCAGTATGCTCATCAAGGAGTGCCTTGGATAATTATGGGCGATTTTAATGAGACTCTCTCCTCTTCTGAACATTCAACGGGTATTGATCCCAGGAATCAAGGAGGAATGAGAGAGTTTCAACATGCCGTCTCGACTTGCAATCTGACGGACTTACACTCTCTGGGTTCTGCTTTCACCTGGACAAACAGCCAACCAGCTAACCCCATTGCTAAGAAGCTGGATCGGGTGTTTGGCTTACACAATTCACTCAGTCTTATGCAAACTTTGAGCCCTCATGAGTTTCAGACCATACCCGCTGCAAGGTTTTCTTGGAGAACCAAACTTTGGGAAAAAAGACCCTTCAAGTTTTTTAATTTCTTGGTTGATCACCCGGAGTTTGCCACTGTTGTTGCTGAAACTTGGAATACAACTGAGCCGTTATACCACTCCCGCTCTGCATTTCACCTTTTCCATCGAAAACTCAAGCTCCTAAAGCCTGCGCTTCGACTGCTCAACAAAACAAAGTTTGGGGATATTCCTCTCCGCTCTAAGGAAGCTCTGGATAATCTGTGTGAAAGGCAGGAACAAGCTCTAGCAAATCCCGACACGGCTGCCTTTGAAGCTGTAGCAGAAGCAACAACGACCTGGAACTATTGGGCTGGTAATGAAGAGCAATTTCTCATGCAGAAATCTCGTATTACTTGGCTCAAGCTTGGTGATCAGAACACAATTTTTTTCTACAAGATCGTCCAGGGAAGGACAGCTTATAACTCTATCAGGAAACTCGTTTGTCGACTGGAGAAACGATCACTTACCTTACTGAAATCAAACAGGCTGCTGCATCCTATTTTGCGCAATTTCTCAGCCCAAATCAAGATCTTATGCCTCCTGCAACAGATGATATCCCACAATTTTCAGAATTGTTAGACTTTCGATGCCCTGAAAACATTGCAGAGATCCTGGTTCGTCCTGTTTCTGAGGCAGAGATTAAGAATGTGTTGTTTGCTATGCCATCAAACAAGGCTCCAGGTCCAGATGGATACCCAGCCGAGTTCTACAGGTCAGCATGGCCTATAATCAGCAAAGACTTTACCATTGCGGTACAATCCTTCTTCATCTATGGATTCTTACCGAAAGGCGTCAACGCAACAATCCTTGCTCTCATCCCAAAAGTCCAAGGCGCTGAAACCTTAAAGGACTTTCGTCCTATCTCTTGCTGTAACATTCTCTACAAGGTGGTCTCCAAAATTCTTACAAACCGTCTCAAAGTCTTTCTACCAGAGTTGATTGAACCGAATCAGTGTGCTTTTGTGAAAGGAAGACTTCTTCTTGAGAATGTATTACTTGCTACAGAACTGGTAAAGAATTACCACAAGGACTCGATCGGGGCTCGTAGTGTTCTGAAACTTGATATATCGAAGGCTTTTGACTCCGTAAACTGGTCTTTTATTCTGGACACTCTCCGGGCCAAGAATATACCAGCTCAGTTTGTGCATTGGATTCATGTTTGCTTGTCTACAGCCGCTTTCTCAGTCTCTATCAATGGTGAGCTCGAAGGGTTTTTTCCTAGCTCTCGAGGTCTTCGACAAGGTTGTGCTCTCTCTCCGTACCTTTTCGTCATTGCGATCAACGTCCTGTCTCGTCTTCTGAACAGAGCAGCCTCATCTGGAAATATTGGCTATCACCCTACCTAGGCTGAAGTGAACCTGACGCACTTGAGCTTCGCGGACGACATCATGGTTTTCACTAATGGTGATCCTGAATCTCTTCGAGGAATCTTCAGGGTATTGGACGAGTTTAAGCGTCTATCTGGTCTTACTATCAATCCGGAAAAGTCTTTGATCTACATGGCAGGTAGAATCACTCAAGATTTTCGTGATGAGGTGACCAGCATGGGAATCCCAACTGATACCTTGCCGGTTCGGTACCTGGGACTCCCTCTCACTACGAAATCCATGACGCGCAGTGACTATGAACCTCTCATTGATAAAATACGTACACGACTCCTATCTTGGTCAAACCGTTCCCTCTCTTATGCTGGCCGTCTTCAACTCATTAACACTGTCATCTTTAGTATCACTAACTTTTGGTGCTCAGTGTTTCGACTACCGAAGCGATGTCTAGAGGCAAGTGAAGGCATGTGTAGCGCTTTTCTATGGTCTGGATCACCAAACACAACCACCAGAGCAAAGGTATCATGGGAAGATGTGTGTACACCAAAAAACGAAGGAGGTCTTGGCATCCGATGTATGACCGATTCATCTCGAGTTTTTGCTTTAAGTCTCATATGGAGATTACTTACGAACTCGGGGTCCCTTTGGGTAGCTTGGACCCGTAGAAACCTTTTGCGCAACCGTTGCTTCTGGGATGTCAGTGATAAATCCTCTGGATCATGGATATGGCGTAAGCTCCTCAAGCTTCGTCAACAAGCTGTAACTTTTCTGCGTTCAGAAATTCATAATGGTAAGGACACTCTGTTTTGGTTTGATGATTGGCTGGATATTGGAAAGTTGATTGATGTCGCAGGTGAATCTGGTACACAAGCTCTGGGAATCCAGCGCTACGCGTCCGTCGCTGCTGCAGCCTCCTCTGGAAGGTGGAACTTAAGGCGATGTTGAAGTAGTCACCTACGGGCGATGATTACTCGCATCAACTCAGTACCACCTCCGGTAGAAGATGCGGGCAGTGACCGTCTACTGTGGCGTCGTGGAGAAAACGACTACAAGCCATGGTTCTCCTCTAAGAATACATGGGAACAAGTCAGGAGGCAAAGGGATAAAGTTCAATGGAGCAAATTGATATGGTTCGTGCAAGCTGTTCCTTGATATTCATTCATGGCGTGGCTGGCCATCCGCAACAGACTCTCGACTGGGGACCGCACTCGAGCGTGGGGTGAGAACCAGTCATGTCGATTGTGTGGTGAACCCAACGAGTCGCGTGACCACCTCTTCTTCGCGTGTCCGTATTCCTACACTATATGGACAGAACTCACAGGATCAATTCTTCCTCGGCCAAGCCCTGACTGGAGCATCACGGTTACGACTCTACTGTCTCCTCGCCGGTCTACCATTGATTCTTGTCTCCTCCGGCTCTCTTTCCAAGCTGTGATCCACAGTGTGTGGCGAGAACGGAACAGCAGGAAGCATACGGGCTCCTACCGTACAGCTCACGACCTCATACGGTTCATTGATAAGACAATACGCAACCGCATCTCCTCTCTGCGACCCAAGAAGCCTGAATATTATGGCAACATGATGATCCGGTGGTTGGGCAGACATGAATAGCTTTCCATCCTTTTTTTGAAATTTCAAAACTTTTCTGTATTGTAAACATTTTTTCTTTTGTTGATAAATAAATTTAACATTTCAACAAAAAAAAATAAGTGAATATGATTTCTTAGATAATTGTATATCACGCGCCTCAAATAAGTGAATGTGATTTCTTAGATAATTATATATCACGTGGTCGAACTACTTAGTACTGATTTGTGTATAAAAAAAATTTCATTTGTATATAATAGGTTTTCAAAATGATATACTTCTTATTGAATTTTATGTGAATAATAAAGTATGACCACTAAAAGTTTGATTTTATGGGTTATATTTAAAATTAAATTTCATTTGTGTATAATTAATGTTTTTTTCTTGAAAAATATTATTTATGTTTTTCTCAAATGATATTTATGGGTTTTCATATTTGGGGATTTAATTAAGGATAATTGTATTGGGTGAATATGAAACAAAGGATAATTACGAGAAAGGAAAAGAATACTGTTGTAAATTCATAATACCTACATTATCCATACACCTATTACTTACATGTAACATCTACCCTTAAAGTGTACATTACTCTATCATATACTCTTTTTCTTTTTCTTTTACATATTTTTTGTCTGTGAATATTTTGATCCATTTCAAACCATTGCACTTTTAAAAAATTTGGATTTCTCTTCAACATCATTTTTTTAATCGCCTTCCAGTGCCCATCTCAAGTAGAGATAGAGCTTCATTCTTTGCAATCAATTTGTCTCTGAAAAATTCATCATTTGCAATCAATTTTTCTCTGGCTCTGAGCTCCATGTCTGTGTCTTTATCTCTCCCTCAACCCTCTTGTTTCAGGATCAGATTTGGTTCTTTGTTTAACTGTATTTCTGGGTTCTTGTTTTTCTTTTTTGGATCTTTACTTTGTTGATTGTACCTAAGTGTTCTCTGAATCTGATTATCTTACACATCACTACGTTCTTAATTCATTGATTTTTTTTTTTTAAATTACCCCGTGTATAAATCTCTGTATTGACCGTCAGAATTACTAGGAAATAACCTTGCGCATTCGCGCAGAAAAATTGAATTTTTACTACTCCTTCCTTTTCTTTTTGTATGATGTTTTAGAAAATAATTTTGTTTCAATTTGTATGATGTTTTGAAAATTTCTATGCAAAACTATTAAAAGAATTGTTTAAAATATTAAAAAATAGTCAATTTGCTGAAAACCCCCAAAAGATTATGAAATTAACTAACTACATATGATGTGACATTGCGGGGATTTAGGGCATGCAGTCTAGAGATGGAGGTACCATTTGCGGGAATTTAGGGCAAATACCTAATTACGGAGAAAACTGTGTATAGGGGATGCAAATTCTCTAAAAATTAATAGAAATTTTTTGTTTTATTGGTTAAGAATAGCAATGATTAAATACTTTCACTAACTTTTTGTTATAATCAAGTGTCTTTAGTAAAAGTAAATTTTTTTCTTAATTTATGTGTTTAGGCTAAAATATCTTACAAAAAGAAACAGAAGGAGTATTTTTTAGTTTAAATTTTAAAGAATTTGTATTAATTGCTATTGAGAATTATTTTAAATTTATATGTTGATCTTAATGAGTAGTAATGTATTTATTGTGAAAGAGAATAATAAGGTTATCTATTAGAATATCATACAATAATTAAATATTTATTAATGTGCATGAAAATATATACAAATAATGTAATTGTTTCAAATGGTTGATTAAGAGTCTCAGATAATACAAGTGGCTTAAAGAAAGATGAATATTATATAGTCTTCCAATAGAATGACCTATTTTGTTTTAGTCCAAGTATGACTTACTTTATTTCAACATATTTAGTCTAAGTATGACTTACTTTCTGACATTAGGTCAATTCTATTTTTTCTAAATAAACCATAAATATATTTGGTTGAAACTCACATAGAAGCAATTTGTTCTTAATTAAAAGAAACATCAAAAAGATCTTGTTGTTGACCTGATTAATCTTTTTTGACAGGAGGATGCTGGTGATGTATCTTATAATCTCAAATTTCATAAATTCGCCTCATATATACGCAAGTGGATAGATATCGACAATCAAGATCAGTTTGGAAAATCTTTAGTAGATCCAAATTTTCTGTAATGCTAGTGGATTTTTTTTTTCCAAAACAATTGTCGATTTGTCACCTCTCTTTATAGTATGTTTGATTGTGCTGGTTTTATTGCAAAATTCAACGTTTATATGAGTTTGAAATTTCTTTAGTAGATCCAAATTGTGAGAACAACATACTGATTATCTAATTTGATACTAAATTTTATAACATAGCTGGACACTATAATCTACATGTATAAATAATATCCATTTTCATAAATACATGAAAAAAAAGAAATGGGCAAGAAGATTTTTTTTTTTTGCAAACATATTTTCCATACGAGAATTATTTATTTATACCACATGGTCCATGTCTCATATGTTTCTCAACTAATTTATGAATCCTGATATATTACTCCTCTTATCATATAAATCATTCATAGAACATGAAACATTTTTTGAAACTAATTCATTTCAACATGTGCAACAGAACTAAAGCTCATGTATCTATTTAGGACAATCTATATCATTAGAAAAAACATTCTCAAAAATCTACTTATATAAACAATAGACAAAGGACAATTCTTTCAAATGGACCATTTTTAAGTTTTTATCACAAAAATATATTTCAAAAATTTTAATGATTTTTTTAAAATATGAAATTCTTTACCAAAAACTGCATTCATCAACTCTAAACAAAAAAGTCTAGAATTAGTTAATTCAATGGATAAAAATGTATATTTACTTATTTTTTATAAAATATTTCATTCTATTTTGGTCATTTTTATTTTTAAGGTTTGTGACAAAAACTTTTTTAGTCTATTCTAGGCAATTTCTCATATACAAAATTTACCATATGTTTTCATATATTGATCTACCAAAAATTTGGTTTAAACATAAACCGAGCTTTTTTATCCGAAACAAAGCAACAATTTGATTTTGTCCAATCTTTTCCGTTCCATTTTGGGTATTCTCATTTAAATACGGTGGATCCTAATGGAAGAAGGGTGGGTTATCTCTTTTTTATGACTCGGCTTATAAGGTGGATATTTTTTCCTCGAGCAATAGGATTATAGATGTTGTGATGGAATATAAAGGTCAACGCATATTTCTTTCCTTCGTATATGGGGAACCAAATCAAGAATTTCGTGATAAGGTTTAGGAAAGACCGACAAGAATGAGAATTGTGCGTGATGAACCTTGGTTTATTATTGGTGATCTCAATGAGATCACCGGGAATCATGAGAAAGAAGAAGAGATTCTTCGTCATGCTGACTCCTTTTTTGGTTTTAATAACATGATATAAAATTGTGGTTTACTGGAATTTACGAGCCTCGGGAATACTTTATCCTGGAGAGGATGGTGGGGAGGACATGCAGCCTGGCGTAGATTGGACTGAGCTTTGGGTAATACCGGCATGCATAATTTATTTCCCTGTTTTTTTGTTGAATACTTGGGGATGGTTGGATCGGATCATAGACCCATCGTGGCACGATTGATGAAAAAAAATTAAAATTTCGACGAAAATTTTGGTTTGATAAACGTTGGATTAGGGAGGAATGATTAATGGAGACTATCGAACGTGGGTGGCAAAGGAATAATCGTGGTGTAATAGGGGCATTTGTAGAGAAAATACAGAATTACAAGTATGAGATATCGGTATGGCGTAAGGAACGTTCACCATATGGAAATGATAAGATTAATACATTGCAAAAGGCTTTGGAGGAAGTTCAGAATGACATGACAAGAACACATAAGGATGTGTTAGATGTCACGTGGAAATTAAAGGAAGCCTATAGGAACGAGGAATTATATTGGAAACAAAAAAGTAGAACAATGTGACATACTTGTGGGGATAGAATACTAAATTTCAACATGCTGTGACAAAGCAGAGACGTATAAAAAATAGAATTATTGGATTGTATAATGATGAAGGACACTGGACCAATTCCGAAAAACATGTTGAGGATGTTGTAGTTAAGTATTTTCAGATTTGTTTCAGTCAACCTCTCTTTAAGTTTTTTACGGTTTTTTTTGAGGAAATTCTAGAGTCGATAACTGAGGATCAGAATAGGAAACTAACTGCTCTAGTAACAGAGGAGGAAGTGAGAAAAGCCTTGTTTATGATGCACCCGGAGAAAGCTCGAGGACCTGATGGTATGACTGCTTTATTTTATTAGCAGTCTTGGTCGATCATAAAAGAGGATGTAGTGACTATGGTTAATGAACTCCTACGGCCAGGTAGTTTTGATGACATACTTAATATGACAAATATCTGTCTGATCCCAAAAACAGATTCGGCCAAATAAGATGACAGAGCTACGGCCTATTAGTTTATGCAATGTTGGATATAAAATAATTTAAAAGGTATTATGTTAGAGATTAAAAGGTTTTCTTCCTACCCTGATCTCGGAAACACAGTCCGCCTTTGCTCTGGAAGATTAATTTCAGATAATATACTTATTTCTCAGGAGATGTTTCACGGGTTACGGACGAATAATGCATGTAAAGAGAAGTTTATGGCTATTAAAACTGATATGAGTAAAGCTTACGATAGGGTAGAATGGTCTTTT
>JABAYD010046514.1:0-15861 GCA_014822095.1 Diplotaxis tenuifolia | reverse complement strand
TTTTTTTTCATTTCTCGGGTTAGAAAAGATCCAAATCAAACAACAATACTTTTTCATAAAAGAAAAGAAAAGCTAGAAAATCACTATGTGAGTGTATTTATTCATACAACTTAACAGACAAGAGCGAGATAATTTACCCACGATGAGAGGTTCGCAGCCTTGGGCAAAAGTTTGGGAATTTCAGAGGTTAGAAAAGTTAGGGGCGATACAATTAAAAAACACAACCAAATGACTTTTCTATAAAATCAATCTTGGCCCTCCGTTGTATTGAACCCTATTTACTTTAACCCTTGGGATTTTCTTAACTATGTCATATAATAAACCAACATTTTAAACCAAAGTAAGAACCTAAAAATTTGGTTTCATCTAGTTACTGTCAAAGTTAGAAACCTAAGCATTGGTAAAGAGTAAAGACAACATAATATTTTGATTCGTTATATCAACAAAAGAGTCTATTGCTTGTCATATACTCCATGGATTATATCGTCTGCTCTATCTCTTCTTCTTCAGTCAAATTACCCAGTATTTCACCCACCAAGTACCGTTCATTGAAGACCAGTTGGTGAACGTAGATGACGAAGTCACGTGTTATCTTGGCAATGATCCTAATCGCTAGCAAGGCTAATAACGCTGGCCATATAAGCCGCTCAGTAGCTGCATTGACGCTTTCTGAAAAGCCAAGCAACGGAAACAGAAGCTTCACGAGGAGGTAAGGGACGGAGAGTGTGGTTAAAAGTGTGTTTATGATGGAACCGATCACGTCTCGAAGCAGCCACGTTGAAGGAAGTCTAGAGAGTCCCACATTTCTGATTCTTTCCAACTTCCTTAGCCATGCCTCAGTCGCGAACCAGTTGTTGCTAGGCGTGAGCATTGTCTGTGAACGAAAGATAAGAAATGAGATACATTACTTGCTCCACAAGAAAGCTGAGTCTTTGTTTAAAACCCTGATGATGTTTTTAACTTACCAGAAAGACCCATGTGTGAAGCACCACTACTCCAATCAGCCAATCTTGGAACAAGAAATGGACCGGTGATTCATTTAGTGGCACTCGTAATGGGATGATGATCATAAGTTCGATAAGTAGACCGAGCAACCCTGGTATGACAGAGATCTGTTTCACCCGATTTTGCAAGTTAGAACTCATAATCTTCATGAATTTTTTTGTTGTTGTGGTTAAAATGGAAGGTTATTCTTACCCAGATGGAGAAAAGCAACCAGTTTTTTATCCACATGAAGACATCTTTGAGAAGCAAATCGAATCTTCCCTTCTGAATTTGATCATATACAAAGCAAGTCATGGTATAGGTTTGTGCAATGATGCTATACCCAATCCAAAACGCCAAAAGATCTACAAAAGTCACGAGATTCACAAAGAGTGACAGAGAAGGTTAGAGGCATGTAAATCAGTAAACAAAAAAGAAGAAGAAAAGTCTATTAAGAAACACACCGTCAGGTTTGAGTCCAATTCTTAGCATGATGAAAGAGATAGGCTCAAGGACTCCTCTCCCCAGAAAAATAGGTAAAGCTATGAAAGTTGTACTGACGACGAACATACTCAAAGCAGCTAGCACCAACATCAATGCAATCCTCAGCAGAAACCTTATAGGGCAACTCGTCAGAACAATTCAATTTTTTTTACTAAATTAAAAGCTTGTCTCTGTATAAGTTCATCACCTGTTATCTCTTTGGTCATTAGTATCGTCTTCAGCCTTCTGAGATCCATGCAAAATGACAAAAGATCCTTCAGCCATGGAATAGAATAGATGCCCATGCCTTCTTGGTTGAATCACTGGTCTCACAATTTGATCAGCAACCAGCAAAAAATCACTCAGCTCAAGCCAAGAGCTAACAGTGATAATCCAGTTCTGAATCATGGTTTCCATAGCTGGTTTGACAAGTCTGATTAACCATGTGGAGGAGGACGTCAGTAGTTGGACATAGAGTGAGTGTGCAAAAGCAGAAACGGTGTCGTCAGTCATCCTGCGTTATGTTCAAAGTACAAGAAATTAGAAATGATATAAGGTAAGGTTCAGGGGGAAGCAAGCTTTACCATAACTCAAGAGGGAAGAATGACGGGCTGATAAGTGTGATTGCTCTAATTGGTAAGTGAAACAAAATCACCAGCAACACCCCATGAGAAGCAAGCGCAAAGATAGTGTGACCAAAATACATTTTGGTGATCTCGTAATCTGGATCTGTGACATCTAAGAGATACCATATGGCTCGTTTATGAACAATCTGCCAAAAGAAAATGAATAAATAATAAGGTTCCACTGTCAATGAAACAAAAATTTAAACTTGTGACCTCCTGCATAAGATGCATGCAAGACTCAGCAGCCAACAAGCAAATGAGTCCAGAAGACCAACGTATGAACATCATGAATGGTAAGGCTGGAGCATCCTCAAAACTCTCTGAAAATTTGGTTCCATTCAAAGTGGAGGTGCAGATTGCGAGCCAACAGCCAATCATCCAAGGCATAACACAAATTTTAAAACACAAGACGCAAGCTTCCTTAACGACAGATAGGATTTTGCAAGCCATTGCTGAGGAAACCCACAAGAAACTTGGCAATGTCACTGTTATAAAGTGAAACACTAAAGAAAACCAGTGGAATATAGCTGTAAGTGAGGCTTGACGGATTCCAAAACCCACAAGACTTAGCATGCTTTTGCAGGATTTTACTGAGAAACTCCACAGGAGACATGGCAACTTGATTGCTATGAAGTGAACCCCAAGAGAAAGCCACCGAAGTATGACTGGAAGCAAGTTTCGATGGAGAGCGAAGAGGAAGCCAATGTAAGCGAAGCAAATCGACATCACTATCATGTATCCAAGGATAGCAGACGAGTTTTCAGACAAAGAGCTGCTTCCAACAGTTGCTACTAACACAATCCGTCCAATCCAAACTGGTAGAAGAACAACGAGGATAGACATATAGACGCTAATGACAAGAATCTGTACAGAACAAAACACAACTTTGTTTACTAAACAATCTTTCATCAAGAAAAAAAAAAGAAAGACAGAATGAAACAAACTTACAGCAAAGGCATCATCATCCAGAAAGAAAAGGAGCTTTCTGATAACCCCAAACTCATGAAGCGGCGGCTCTGGAGGAAGATTCACTGGCCGAGGAGGTTGACCAAATAAACGTACGAGTTTATGACAACACCAATCACAAAGGATCTTGATTTGCCTCAACAAAACACCGCCATTCCCAATAAACCTCCTGACATTGACATCTCCCACCTCAGACCTTATAAAATGGACAGTGGTCATGAAACAGAGGATACAAAGGCTGTATAACAGGCCAGTAGGCAAGTAAGAGAGGTTCCGAGACATCCCAAAATAACTCTGGAACTCAGCAGCAGCCTCTTGGCTCCAAGGGTGTAAAGAAACGAAGTAGCTGTTCAAGAGAATCACCACGATCCAAGTAACAACCATTTTTATGTAACGTCCTATTCTTGATAAGACTCCGAGAAGAAGCTCGTCGCAAGAAAGCCTCTCCGGAGCGTTCTCGGAGTAAACGGGGATAAACGAGTAGCTACGCCTACACACCTGCGACGGAATCACCAAGAAAACAACATTACGACAAAAAAAAAAACGAAGAGCGAATCTGAATCGGAATCGCTAAAACCCTAACAACCTCGCATTTGTTGTTTCCGCGGCGATTGAGCCAGAGACGGAGGCAATCTTGGTGGACGTACTTGATTGAGCCTCGGCACGAGCATGGGTACCGTAACGGGTTTCCTGGTTGCTCCGGCGATCGGCAAATCCGGCAGAGGTCTTCGTCTTCTTCATCTTCTGCGGAGAAACTCTTATCGACTTCCGGCGAAGCGTTCATTTTGGGAGATGTTAAAGTTCTTTCTTCTCGTCTCTTTCTAGTCGTCGTCAGCTGAGCTGTGTGTATTCTCCCTGAAGCGGCAAACGCGTATTTGAGCTTAAAATCGAGTAATAAATTTTTAATTAAATAAAAAATAATAATAATTACCAATATTGGTGTGATGACTGACGACGATTCTTTCCCTGATTGCTTTTTGATAGCTACGGTCTAGCAGAGTCAAAAGATGGTGACTTTCTGCGTTGTTTCCTATCAATTTTACTGCCAGAGAAGTTACTTTACCACTGTTAAAATAAAATTTCTTTTAACAAAGGTGAATTTTCTGTGAACAAAATGTCTCTGCTTGTTTCTATCAATTTTACTGCGAGAAAAGTTAATTTACCACTGTTTAAAAAAATGTTTTAACAAAGGTGAGTTTTCTGTGAACAATATCTCAACCTAATTTTATCTCAACAATATCACAATGTGTCTTATTATGTAATCCACTCTTTTATATATTTGATATTTTAAAATTCTTGAAGGTAGTTTTCTAAAGTTAAAAAAAAAAAATTAAATATAAACCAATGCTAATGCCATACATAAATTGGAGATAATTCATGAAACACTTTTGCATGTATATTAAACTTTCTTTGTTTATTAATATTTGATTTGTTTGAGAAACTAAGGATAAAATAAAGCCACTCTTAAAATTTGTAATTACCTAAATAAATACATGAGACGTTAGTTAAATAGAGAGAGAGAGATTCATCACATGATTCATTACTTTATAACAAGTATCTCATTCAAAGGTAAGACAATATCTACCCCATTCGAAACCTAACCATTGGTAAAAGATATTAACATTGATTCGTTCTATCAACAAAAGAGTCAGAATTAGCACCCATGCTGCTCTAAATATCTTCAGTCAAATCCCCAACTCTTTCACCCACCAAGTACCGTTCATTGAAGATCAACCGGTGCAAGTACATAATGATCTCAAGTGTTAGCTTTGTCACGAACCAAACCACAATCAAAGCTAATGATGCTGGCCAGATAAACCGCTCAACAGCTGCATTGACGCTTTGTGAAAATCCAAGCAACGGTAACAGAGACTTCACGAGCACGCAAGGGATGGAGAGTGTGGTGAGAAGCGTGTTTATGATGGAACCCATCACATCTCGAAGCAGCCACATTGAAGGAAGCTTATTGAGTCCCACGCTCCTGACTCTTTCTAACTTCCTTCGCCATGCCTTGGTTGCGAAACACTTGATAGGCGTGCGCATTGTCTATAAGAACATAAGAGAAATCAAAATATATTAGTTGCTTTGCAAGAAAGCTGAGTCTTTGTAAAAACCCTTTTGGTGTTTATCTTACCAGAAAGGTCCAGATGTGTAGCACCACGACTCCTATCAACCAATCTTGGATCAAGAAATAGAGTGGTGTTTCGTTTGGTGGCACTCGTAATGGGATGATGATCATAAGGTCGATAAGCAGGCCAAGCAATCCCGGTATGATAGAGATCTGTTACACCAGAGTTTACAAGTCATAATATATCCAAGAGAGACTCTGATGAAAATAGAAGGTTCTTCTTACCCATATGGAGAAGAGAAGAGCCTTTCTTATTCGTATCAAGACATATTTGACAAGGAAACCAGTTCTTCCTGTCCGAATATGATCAAATGCAAAGCAAAGGCTGATATAGAGTGCTCGTAGGATATAACATCCAATCCAAAAAGCACAGAGATCTACAATCACGAGATTCGCAAAGACGGGCTTAGAACTTTAGAAGCATATAGAAAAAGAAATGGTCTACATAAAGCAAGATAAGAAGAAACTAGAGGCTAGAGCCAACCGTCATGTTTGATTCCATATCTTAGCAAAAAGAAGGAGATAGAGTAAGAGGATACTCTCCCAACCAAAATTGGCAAAGCCATAAAAGCTGTGCTAACGAGAAACAAACTCAAAGCAGCTAGCAGCAACATTATAGCGCAAGCCTCGTCCGATACCTAAACGTGCAACTTATCAGAACATTTCAATAATTTCATTAAAAGCTTTGTTTATATAACAGTTAAATTACCTTTTATGTTTTTGCTCTTTGACATCGTCTTCAGCATTATGTGATTTATAAACAGTGACCATAGCGCCTTCAGCTAAGGAACACAATACAAACCAATCGTTACCATCATAACGCCTTCTCGGTCGCATCATGGGCACTACCAGCAAGAAATCACTCAGCTGAAGCCAAGAACTAACAGTGATAATCCACTTGTCAAGTATGAGATTGATAGCTGGTCTAGTGAATTTCAATAACCATGTGAGCCCGGCTTGCGTTACGAGGGGATAAATTGGGCCCCAACCAATAAAAGGATTTTCGTCGGTGATCCTGCGTGTTTTTGTTCAAGGTACAGTTTAGTTAGCAACGATATGAGGCAAAGTAGAGAGTGGAAGGGAAGTAAACAACTAAGCTTACCATAAATCAAGAGGGAAAAACGGTGGGCTGATAAGTGTAATTGCTTTAATTGGTAAGCGAAACAAAATCACAAATAATACCCCATGAGAAGCAAGACCCAAATTCAGTTTGGTGATCTTGTAGTTTGGATCTGTAACATCTAAGAGATACCAAAAGGCTCGTTTATGAACAATCTGCCAGAAGAATAAGAAAAATAATCTAATAAGAGACTAATAAGAGCATGATTATTGCAGGTTTGTTAGGACGAGATTCTTAGCGTAATTAAGAATCCAACTCTTAATTTTTAACTAAAAACATTAAGAACCGACTTTTAAATTTTTTAATCTTAATTTTTAACTAAAAACATTAAGAACCGACTTTTAAATTTTTTAATTAAGAACTAGTTCTTAACTTTTTTAGTTAAAAGTTAAGAGTCGGGTTCTTAATTCTGCTAAGAACCCTCGTCTTAAGAATCCTGCAATAATCATGCTCTTAAAGAGCACTGGCAGAAGAATACGTCTCTTAACCTTTAACTAAAAAATATTAAGAACCAGTTCTTAAATAAGACATTTAATATTACCTTCTGGATATGTTGCATGCAATGGCCAGCCGTTAGCAAGCAATAGATTCCAAAAAGCCAACGTATGGCCATCATCAAGCATGGGCTGTGTGACAAAAACTCAAACATCGGTAAAACTATGGTTCCAAACATAGGAGAGGTGCAGATTCTGAGGAACCAACCAACAATCCAAGGGAAAGCACCAAATTTTATGCACAAGACAAAAGCATCCTTGATGAAAAACATGTTTTTGCAGGCCTTTACTAAGAAAGCCAATATGAAGTGAAACCCCAGCTGTTGCTAATACAACCCATCCAATAGAAAATGGCAGAAGAATAAAGAGTGTGGAAACACATACGCTGATGACAAGGACCGGGAGAGAAACAAACAAAATTAGTTACTAAACAACATACACCGGTTAGAGCATCTCCAACCCCACTTCATATTTTACTGCACCGCTATGGAGTAATGGGTTTTTTTGTTTGTTCATTACTCCATTTTCCACTTCATTTTGTGTAGGATGATTAAATGGCCCTAAGAACTAGATGGCACACCAATCACAAAGGATCTTCATATACTTCCACAAGAACTGCACAACTACGCCATTCCCAATAAACCTCCTGAAATTGACATCTCCCACCTCCAACCTTATAACAGCGATAAGAGTCATCAAACTCACGATACAAACGCTGTATAAAAGGCCAGTGGAGTGATAAGCGAGCTTCCGAGACATCCCATAAAAACTCTGGAACTCAGCAACAAGCTCTTGGTTCCAAGGGTGGAAAGAAACGAAGTAGCTGTTCATGAGAATCACCAACATCCAAGGAACCATCAACTTCAAGTAACGTCCTAGTCTTGATAAGACTCCAAGTAGAAACTCGTTGCAAGAAAGAATCTCCGGAGCATTATCGGAGTAAACTGGAACAAAAGAGTAGCTACGCATACATACCTACGGTGGAATCACAAGAAGGTATTAAAACTCTTTAACCCATTGTGGAAACAAGAAGGTAAAAAAAAACGCAAGAAACACCTCGCAGTTCTTGTGACCTCGAAGATTCAGCCAGGTACGAAGACAAGCTTCGTGGACGTACTTGATGGACCCTCGACACAAGCAGGGATACCTTAACGGGTTTCCTGGTTCCTCCGGTGATCGACAGATTCGGCACAGGTCTTCTTCTTCATTGTCTACCGGAAAAATCTGGTTGTGGCAACCGGTTTCTGTTATCTCCAGCGAGACGTCCATTATGGGAAATGCTAATCTCCTCTTTCTCTCTTGTTAGTCTCTTGTGCACTTGAGCAGCAAATGCATAATGGTTGCAAACCTTGAACAAAGTTGATATATTATTTTATAAATAAAAAAAGGAAGGTAATCTTTGTTTTAAGCCACTTTTGACTTCACCTGTTCACCATGTGTGGTCAAAAATATGATATATCATTTAAATATACTTTTCCTAGTTTTAGATTTATATCTTTGCATATTAAATTTTTGAAATAAAATTGAGTTAAAAGCTATTCGTGGTTCTTGAAATCTTAAACATAATTTTCTAACAGATAAGAGGATTAGTAAATGTCATTATACTAATATGTTGACAAATTAATATTTTCAATGGCAAGATTGTTCTTCTTGGGTCGCAATTTTTTTTTGTAACAATTGGATCGCAATTTACAAGCCTAATCTAATATTACATTCCATTTCAAATAAAAACATAAAATACCATAAGGAATGTTAGCTTGTTGAGCTTACACTTTGTAGGCCGATTACATTTTCCATTTCAAATAAAAATACTAAAATTCAAAAATTTATAGTGTAGCTGCACGGCCATTTACAGCCATCTCAGGTGATGATTTTTGAGCTAATTCTTCCGCATTTAGATTTTTTCCATTCTCCGATGATGTTCCCTCTTCACAACAACAGAAAACTCCATCATCCTCCTTATGCTTTCCATCATCTGAACTGCTTCTATTATTCTCTTCACTACTTGTCGATTCCTCAGGCTCCTTAGCTGCAGATCCACTGGTGTCTTGACTTTTCTTACCCGTTAGCACTGCATGGCTCAGCGTCGAACACAGCACAGCAAATACATTTTTCGAATTTTTACCCAGCCTTGGTTTTTTAGATGGCTCTTGTTCTCTTTCTACCAAAGGGGATTTGCGTTTCAGCGTAAGGAGCTCGTCTTCGTCCTCCTCTGGCTGCTTCCGAGGAGGAGGCTTATAGTCTTCGTCATCTTCATCGTCCTCATAGTCAACCAAACCTCCAGACCTCGTGCTATATAGTTGATACAAACCCATTACACAAAGGTACTGCATATGCATTTCATCATGAATTTTAGTTGTGAAAGTACTATACCTCGAAGAAGAAGAAGGGCTTGCATCCACTCCATTTGGAAGATGAGGCTTTGTTGCTTGATCTTTCTGTATATTAGAAGCAGGTTTCTCCTTTTGTGTATTGGAAGCAGATGCAGAATCTTCTTCATCGCTGTCGGTAATAAAATGTGTCAGAAACGTTTAAGCAGAAAAAAAAAAAGAAATCATTGTTTTAAACACTCAGAGATAACAAACCTGTCTTCATTGAAATAATCTTCCTCCTCTTTATCTAATGCACGCTCCTCAACTCTTCTTCTTGGATCAACCGCATCAGCTGTGCTTTTCGGTCCGGCACTTTCTAAGCACTGAAAACAATTTGTTTTAACAGCTACACATACAAAATTCCTCTAAAGTAAAAAATCAAAAGATCCAGAAGCAATACCTGTTCATACTTGAGCTTGAAAGCCTGGATGGAGGTCAAGCATTGAAACGCGGCCAACTGATCCCAGAAAGTGTCAACTATGTATTTGAGCAACAGAGTCACGTTATTTCCCTACACATGAGAAAAAAATTGATAACTAAATACGATTACATCTGTAAATAGATACGTAGAAGGGGTGAAAGACGAAAGGAGAACCTTGCGTATGTGCTCAAGTAGATCCAAGACTGAAGAGTTCAGTAGATTGTACCGGTTCCCATTGGCAATGAAGACATCCATAATCGGTTTCAAAACGTTGTTCTTAACAACGTAATTCTGGAGATAATCATCCTGAAATAAAAGAAAATATTTCGACAATTAGTCATCTAATGAGCTTTTGTTGTGGTCATAATGGAAAATCAAAGGTAGCATCAGGCGAAGAAGAAGAAAAGGTAAGTTGTCACAAGCAATTTCATTCGTTATAGAAAGCCTATGATACCTACTACTTGCAAGAAATTGGGAAAGTGAGATAAGATCATTCAACTATTTAGTAAAAAACGTGATTATCTACAGTAAATTACTCAATTCTTTAGTAACAGGGAGCATTCCGGAACTATTTCAGATGAGTAATATAAAAGGTTCAAACAAATCTACTCACATGTACAGATAGGAGAGTACGGACAAAGCGTATAGCAGCAACCACTAGGTATTTTTCCTTTCTCCGTGTGAGATGCAACACCTTTTCAGTCACGTTGTTTTGGAGAAAACTGCATCTGTACATACAAAGAAATTGCTCAGCAAATATTATCCAATGGATTCCAGCATGAAAATAAAATAGAAAAGGCGAATAAGCATCAATATGAATACCTCGTTCTCGATGAATCTTGCATGGCACAAAAGCACAACAGTTCACATATGTTCAGTAGGACTTCAGGCTTTGTGCTAATCCTTCTGGCTGCACGTTCAGATGTGTTGGCTGACTTGTCAGGACATGAGGCAGTAATAACATCTACTAACTCAGGTAGATGCTTGTCGTAGAAAATATCCATGATATTCGCTCTCTGCTATAATGGAATAAATTAAAGAAATAACAGAAATCAGGATTTTTGTCTACCTTAGAAGAGAAACATGGCTAAAGTTAAACAAAAAATTCTAGCAGATAGCGTGAAGAACACTGAATACAACGGAAATGGTAAACAGTAGTTTAAGTGTCTTCTGCTGATTCATGGACAGGTAAGATATTGAAGGAGTCGGAACTTTTTTCTTAGCAAGCTTAACTATATACTGATTCGAAAGCAGTACACAAAATAAGGGAAGAATGCCGACACTTTCTAATTATCAGAAATTGAGGTGTTGATAGGAAACAAGGATGCACCTGAAGTCCACCAGACAATGCATTTGCATCAAGTAATGTTCGGATAATTTCTAGAAATTGGCAATGCATCTTATCACCAAAGTCTTCCGTCATTCCCTTCACCTGTTACACAATCAAGCGAGACAAATATAACTCAAGTCTATAAGCAAAACAGAAAAGAACGCAAAAAAGATTACAACTGAATAAACAATCAAAAGGTATACAGAAAATTACCAGGAGACCGAGGAGTGGGGTTCCTTCTGTACGAATAACATAAGAACGTAATAGGTTGGGGTCTTGAGTCAAGAAAAGCATCAGGATATCTGCCCTGCCTCCACAACAAAAGTTATCTTGAGCATACAGTTTGAATATTACGTGGAAACAGAGTAATTACAATGGGCTATCAGGTTTTAAAAACTGTATACCCAGTTAAAACGAGTTTTTTGTCTGGAATCTGCAAGACTTCCTCTATGACCTGAAAAATCCCTTCATTGACAAGGTCCCTGAAATATCATTGACAAGACAAACACGCGATTGAGAAACAGACCACTAAAGACGATTCTCAAAGAAGCACTTAGCAAAGGAAGGGCATTTGTTTCTGGCGAGTACATACTTAAAAAGCCGCAGCTGCTGCACCACTGGGAGGCTCTTGCTTAAACTACAAAATTCGTGCAAGAAATATACCTATTTTATAGAGAACGAAAGCACATCAGTCTGACTAATTCAACTGAAAAACAATATTATTCGAACGTAGATCTATTGTATCCATCTATTGTCGCACGTAGATCATCTCACCACTGAGGCTAAAGAAGAGGATCCCAATTAAATGTTAACTGAAATAAGTTCTGTAAATAACATTCACGAATAAAAAACAACTGAGGCTTAAAATGAAATACACAAACGCCTCTTGAAGGCAGGAAATACCAAATTTTTCTTGGATTCCATAGATGTAGACGGTGACCTCAACCTTGTAAATAACTCTTGAATAAAAGTGCTATCATCCTTCAGCAACGAAACAACCTGGAGAAAATACACTTCAGTTAAACAAAATATGGGATGCATTTTTTCAATGTAATTTATGTGATGGCATTCCCATGGACAACTTACAATGGCATTGTTCGCATGGATTACTGAATTCAAATTTGCAACAATAGCATCATCTAGTACTCTAGCCAAAACAACATCCTGTAAAACGTGACCGGTAGGTGAGAAGCCTAATACCATAGAAGGCATAAAATTTTGAATAACAACAAACTACGAGGTCCAACCTTCAAGTAACCAATTCTGTAGGTTTGGTGTATCTTTGACAGGACTAAGGGATCTTTAATTGGTATTGCCTGCAAAAATAAAGAGTTATGCTAAAGAATCCAAAAAACAAAAATCAAACATGAAATCAAATCATATTCCCCCTGAGTCCGGTCAACGTTCTTGTAAACGGAAAGCGTTTCTACTATTCCCCCCTGAGTCCGGTCTACGTTGACTAGTCCTGAACTACATGAAATCAATAACGTAGGGAACATTGCCTTACCTCCTTAAAAACGACATGCTCCTTCAGAAAATTCCGATGATGCTGAGAGTGAGGAACACCAGGGTCATCTATCAGGACAGTCAACATGCAGCGTCAAATACTGCTAATGAGGTAACGGCCAAGAAAAGAGAAAGCAACAGACTGGCTATAATATCTATAGGCGCATACGGAAACCCTTAAGAATTTACAACTCTATTTAATAAAGTAAGAAACTATTAAGCCAGTGCTAAAAGATTCCCGACAGTGTAAATGCCTACAAGGCCAGTGCTAAATATATCCACCCCTACAGCACTAAGGGATCATTTAGGTTCAAACTTACACTCAAGGCATCCGATAATTTCCATGATCAGCTCATCTCCAAATATTTTCTCCAAGATCTGAGAACTGTTGAGCAAAACTGCATACAAAAGATATAAGAAATGCTGGACATTAAGGGAATATTTCTGACATGTGGATGGAATAATTTGATAATGATATGTATGTGAATACTAACTGATTCCTTTGACGATATTGAATATCATGTGAAGACCATCGACATTTTTCAATTCCTCACATATCTTAAACACACCCATCAGATTCCGGAAGAAATCATGCTGCACAAAGTGAAAATTTAAAATTCCAGAATGTACACCTCAAGACATGATATACTATTACTGTTATTACAAATTTTAAGAGTTGACACTCAAATCACTAACTTTGAGTACCTTAAAGATGATAAAACAGCATAGGGCTCAAACTATATCAAAGGACATGTTAATGCTAGGGATTATAAGTAAACTTAATACCACTGACAGAATTAGAGGAGAATTTAAGCGTGGAATAAGATTTCCCAGAGAGTGCAAGCTCAGATATCACACTAAATTAAACTGGCACTCTGGCAAGGACAAGAATATTCGATAACTTACATCCTTCAATATGATTTCAGTAAGACGCGTCTGATCTGTAATGCCACTCTCTGTAACAATCTGCAAGGGAGATGGAAAGTTAGAACAAAATATTTGGAAAACGGGAACCCCATAAATCACCACTTATGAGAAATCAATAAAGCATAGGGCACTAGAATCTTAAAACCTTCAGTATTAGAGGAAGTGTAGTAAGCTCTACAGCAGGAAGCTCCTTCAACTCACTATTCAGGCTGTGAAATGTGTCACCTGCTCAATCACAGATTAGAAATCAGAAGTTAATATTTAAAAACTAATAAAAATACTCCAGACGAAAATTCTTACTGTTCAGAGAGCTGAAATGCAAACTTCGTTGCATAGTGCAGATTTGATCCCTGAATATTACAAAAACAATAATTCGAGTCAAAAGTAATGAGAAATATAGAAATGAAGGATGAAAAGAAGGGAATAAAAGGGAGAAATTTCTTCACTAACCATACATAAGAGCACCCGGCAGTCTCTTGAAAGCTTAAAGCCAATTCTGTCGAGCGCTCTGGATCTCTCCATGAAATTATTGTGTCTGTACATTGACAAAAAACACCACTTATCCACACCAAAAACAAATAGAACCCCTGTAGATGGCATAGCTAATAAAGACAAGACAGACAAAGGCTACCTTCTTGCTTCCTGTAAATATCCTCAGTGTTGATGGGATGCACAAGTAACGTTTCGTTATCATCTTCATCGATTACACATAGACTGAGTTCTTCAGAGCGCTGCATCACATAGCCAAGTTCTATAAGTTTATTTGCAGAATAGAGACAGCAGGAGGAAATAAAGAAGTCGATTAGAATCACAACAGACCTCTACATAGTCGATGGTTACATGCCCAGTTCCTCGATCATCCCATTTACCATCTTCATTCAAATGATAAACCTTCACTCTCTGAAAAAAACAATTGATACAAAAAAAAAACATATACTTTCTCTCAATCCAACAACAACACAAGGTTCTAGCGTTTTCTCGATATCAATCAATCTTAGGAACGATTCAAATAACCAAACCCCATCTTTTTAGTGCTCTAAATCTCAGCTCTAAACTGAATTGAACAGTGATTTGCTATGGAACCATGAAATCTTCAATTAATAATATAGCTACGAAGCAGAGAGCATCAGATAAGGAAACTACTAATCCCAGTTGGAATCAAGTGACCTAACAAGTGCCGAAGCGAGAGCTGAGAGAGACACACCTGCAACGAATTGGAATTAGATTGTGACTTCTCTGGGGCGCCCATCACTGATTTCTCCACCTTCCAACACCAAATTGAGCCGAGAAAGTGAAAATACAGACACCGAAGCTAAATTAGGGTTTTGGAGCAAGGAGAATAATCAGACGCCAGCTATAGAGGCGGGAGATTCAGCTCTCTACGGGAACGAAATCGAACAGGAAACCCTAACCACCATACGATATTCTCTCTCTCTCTCTAGATTTTTAATTTTTTTTCTGCGAAAGCTTTCCCCAACCTTCGAAACGCGACAGAGGAGAGAAGAAACGAAAAATAATTATTAAGCAGTGGGAAATATTTTATTTCTGATACGTTATGTTGATATTCCATTTCTACCCTCCGAAAACAGCGGTATTAACTGAAAAGCTATCATACATCCACACGCGCTCTCTTCTCGCAAGTCAGCTCGCTCTTGTTAACGTGACAGCCTGTGACGAAGGAGAATAAAACAAGAAACGTGGTCAGTTGAAACGCGTTAAATCCAATCAAAAGACGCCAGGTGGGATTTTGGCGGTTCACGTATGTGAGATTAGGGGAAAAGGACATTTTTAGATCCCACCAATTTGCATTGTGTCTTTATAGACTCAAACAAAACACAAATGTAAAATCATTCATGAACTAAAATTTACAAAACAAAACACAAATGTATCTGAAATTCTACCTTGACTAACGATACAATTTTCGTCGGATAAATAAAAAAGTGATGATCTTAACCCATACAATTTATGCGTGCTTTTTTAGACCTGAACAATAAGCAAGTGCGATTTCATACCCAAACTGAATAATAATTTGAATTTCATACTCAAACTAAACGATAGTTTGCATTTATAAAAACTATCAGTCAACCATTATTTTTGCGTGAATCAGTATGACGTGTTGAGGAAGAGTTAAAACGACGTCGTTTTAGCTAAAATAATAAAATTTGGTTGGCATGGGCATAAAATCCGGAACCCGAAATCCGAACCGAATCCGAACCAAAAAATCCGACCCGAAATCCGAACCGAAATGTAAAAATACCCGAACGGGTCTTATAAGATGGTACAAAAATATTCGAACCTGAAGGTGTTATTAATCAAACCCGAACAGGTAACCCGAAATATCTCAAATCAATAGTCAATATAAATATTTTAAATATATATAAATATTTCAAATATTCAATTCAACGTTAATTTTGATATGAATATATAATAAATATTTTACAAATGATGTTTGTTTTCATGATTGATTTAACATTTTAATTTATTTTTATCAATTTTATGTGTGT
>JABAYD010046510.1:0-14062 GCA_014822095.1 Diplotaxis tenuifolia | reverse complement strand
ATGAAAACATTTGAACCTTTATCGAATCGTGTAATTTAACCCCACGTATGTTTTGTACTGAATATCACTATTTTAACCAAGTGATGGTAGTGATAATTTTTTATTTTAACCAAGTCGTGGTAGTGATAATTTTTTGGGATTTGGTATGTACTGACATTAGTTTTAAGTGTGATTCCCCTTCAAAATTAAATTATTATTTGGTTTATATTATTTGGTTTATATGAGTTTGAATTTTATTCCAAATACTTTACACGGTGAATCGTAACAAATGATCAATTCACTTCTAATATTAATCGGAAGATATTCCAGATTCGGATAAGATATTATGATAGTCGGTCTACTCTTTAACACTAACTGCATTCCTACCGAAGAATTTATAAAACAAAATAACAAAAAGAATATCGATATACACACTGTTACTTTCGACAGTTAAAAGAAATAGCCTTGTTTAATCACAGGATCCGAATCATTTGCGTATTCTAGTTTTAAGCAGGATTATGGGGCGAGAGACTGGTTTATAACACATGCAACAAATATCGACTAAAGCTGATGAAAAACTTTTATACGCTCTCTATCATTAATTGAAAATCTATTAAGAATCATAAAGATCATCATAGCTATATTTAGCTTATATAAAAGGTCAACACCTAACTATACAATTACCAGAGTATTCATAAAATCTCATGCAGACAATAGCTTAAATTAAATACATACGACAAAGGAAGCATCATAAGAAATGAGAAGAAGATGGGTCGAAAAAGGGCTGGAAGAAATTGCACACACTATGGTCCTTAGATTTGCCTATGAACGTCATTGATCTATAACCATAGCCCAACATATTTGCATCGTGGCTATTATATTAGTCTCCGAATTCACACTATTTATATGCCTGAGCTCGTTATTTCCATATATACTGTTTTTCGCTCAGTGTTTGTTTTAGACAGTTTCTGAAAGTATTATTATTGATATTCTCTCACAAGTATTTCAACCATAAACCATTCTGATAATTTTTGTTAAAAAAAAAACCATTCTGATAATTTTAGAAGCAATCGAAGAGAAATACATCCTAACGTACAATGATCATTTGTCTATAACAGACACATAATAAAAAAAATTTCAATGGTTTATACATTCGTCTAATGGAATTACAAGAAAGCTGGAGAAGGCCAAAGTTTGTTGATTCACGTGTTCAGAGAAAGTTCAAAGGATGTGTATTGATGCCAAACATTGGGTATGAGTCAGACAAGAAAACTCTTCACTCGTCTTCCAGATGCGTTCAAGAAATGTGTTGTCCATTGTACCAAAGAGCTTGAACCGCTTATGATGCATAAATGCATAATTGGCATGCATAAAACATTCATCAGTTGTCTTCTTCAAAATAGTAAAGGCATGTTTGTTTCACCATCCAGATGATGAGATGAGAGTTTTGTTTGTTTAGACATTAAAAGTACAATTCATCTAGATGGATCATCTGGATGACTTTGAAATTTTAGGTTTAATTTTGGATCATCTGGATGGACTTATTTGGATCATCTGGATGGAGATGGTTCTTCCAAAATTGTATACTTTACTATGAAGATATATATCTTATACTTTTGTAACAAGAAGTTGCTTGCTTCACGATAGTTTTTGGAGCTGGTCTTACAACAAGACTTACTGTGAGGAGATTGCTCACGCTGTGTTGACAAAGAAGATGAAGGAGATTGTTGAGGGTGCTTCTCAAGTGGATGTTGCAATGCATAGCCAAGAAGACAAGCAGAACAAAATATTATTTATTTGAACTTCGAAGTGCCTTCTTCTCCTTTGTTATGTATCATGGATTTATAATATACATATACTTGCCTTCAAATGTCTCTTGTTTAAAAGATTGATTGTTTTGTAGTGTTCCTAGCAGATAACATTTTTATACTAATGTCCATGTGCTATTTACTAATCATCAGGCTGAAAACTTTTTAGTTCTAAAAAAATGCCAAGTGTTAGATCATGACTGGACACACCCAACTCCAAATAACAATATAATTTCATTGGTCGTCTCTGTATTTATTTGTTTTTATAACTTGTTGATTCCAAAGCAAAGAATTTTATCAGATAATTTACATTTGACCAAAAGACCGGTTTTATAATTGGAACCAACCAATCAAAAGAAGAGATCCCAACGAAAAAGGCGACGCCGTTTAAGCCTTTTCGGATTTTGCCCAAAGTCTTGTCGGGTTGACCCGGTTAAAAAGTCCTTTGCGCTTCTCTTCCTTCGAGAAATTTCGCGGCCTCGTCTCGTTCTTAAACAACTCCCAGGAGATTCTACACACGCACGCACGCGCCGCCGGAGGAAGATTAGCGTTGAGTAGAAGCAGGAAACGAGAATCTATTCCGTTTAGATCGGATTGGGCTTAGAGATGGTGACAGGCGCGGTCTCCGCCATGGCGGCGAAACAAGCCGAGCGGTTAAAGGAAGACGGCAACAATTGCTTTAAGAAAGAACGCTTCGGCGCCGCCATTGATGCTTATACAGAGGTACACGATTCTCACTTAAACTTTTTCCACTCCGATTCTCTCATTTTCATCGTTTTAGGGTTTCGATTTTTTTTTTGGGCGTATCTCTAGAGAATTTGATTTACTTGTAACTAAAGCATAGTTATATCCAAATTTGATTTTAGATTGAATGTATTCGAGAATATACGATTAATTTTATGATGTTTATGTGTTCATCGTTGTGTGATTTGAAAGGCGATAACATTGTCACCGAAGGTTCCTGTTTACTGGACTAATCGAGCTCTCTGCCACATGAAGCGAAAGTATGTGATCAAATTCTTATGCCTATTGATCTTGTTGTTCATGTTTGCCTTGTGGTTGTGGCTGGTATTCAAAATTCAGGGATTGGACTAGGGTTGAAGAGGATTGTCGTAAAGCTATTCAGCTTGACCACGATTCTGTTAAGGTTTGCTTCTTTTTTTGGTTATATTCTTCTATACAGTTTTCTATATATGGAATCAACCAAGTGTTCTCCGTTGCAGGCCCACTACATGCTTGGACTTGCATTGCTTCAGAGAGAAGAATATGCTGATGGAGTCAAAGCGTTGCAAAGGGTATGTATCCTCTTTTTTCTGTATTTTTTAACAGTGGAAATGATTTTTTTTTTACGCCATTATATAAGCCTTAATAGTGTTAGTTGAGTCTCTATCCTTTTTCTTTTTGAAAGTTATCATTTACACTAGTTTTAGTGAGAACATCTAAAGGATGGGTTAAGTTGTTGAAATCAGCAACTATTACAGAACAATGGTTTTGAAAAGTTTATGGGGCTGCGTTTCATATAGGCTTTAGATTTTGGAAGAGGCGCGAATCCGACAGGGTATATGGTAGAAGAAATATGGGAAGAGCTTGCTAAAGCAAAATACATGGAGTGGGAACTGCTTTCTGCTAGGCGCTCGTGGGAATTGAACAGTTTGAAGTAAGGTTCTGTCTCTTTTGTTAATCCAGTTGCAAACACTTTTTCACTGTGGCTTTATGGGACTATTATTGTTCGTCTTAGGGAAACTTGCGTGGCTGCTCTTAATCAACAACGTGCTTTAGATATGTCTCGAACAGAAGAGTCATCGGAAGAAGACTATTCTTCACATACAGAGCAGTTGAAAGCTCTTGATCGAGTGTTTGAGAAAGCTGCAGAAGAAGACAAACCAACCGAGGTTCGTTAAATTTTCTTGTATGATCCCTTTATCTATTCAAACCTAATATCAGAACCATTCTGTGTCGTGCTTTTGTTTTTGCAGGTGCCAGATTACTTGTGTTGCAACATCACTCTTGAGATATTCCGAGATCCTGTGATCTCTCCAAGTGGGGTTACATATGAAAGAGCAGCAATCCTTGAACATATTAACAAGGTTGGTATTATCGTTTCTCTTTTCTGTAGCATTATTCTATTCATTCATGTTAAGGTTTGGTTGTTTATAACCTCTTGTTAGGTGGGAAAGTTTGATCCTATAACGCGTGAGAAACTCGACCCATCAAAACTCGTTCCAAATCTGGCTATCAAAGAGGCAGTGGCTGCTTATCTAAAGAAACACGTCTGGGCTTACAAAACGGGTTGCTGATTCAAATGGGGTTTGAACATACACATGATGAAGCGGAAGAGATATCGAGTTTAACTTACTCAGTGTTTGAACAAAACAGACCGGTTAACCGTTTTCACTTTCGTGTGTTTTTATGCTTGCAAATGGTTTTAGGTGTATAAGATACTCTTGCTTCTGTATATATATTTATTTATTTTGCACACAGTGTGGCCTTTGCGTAGCCTACTATAACAGACTAACAGTCGCATGCTTTGTTAAGCCATGGGGAAAAAGTTCAAACCAGAAACATAATGTAGTTCCTCTACAATCCCATACTCCACATGTGGCAGAAAAATGTGATTAGTTATCAATTAACTCTGAGAAAGCAAGAGTTAGATTAATTAATCTGATCACCCCACCAAAGTGGTTGTAAATTAAAATTCCCAAATTTCTTTCTTGAAAACAGAAACATAAAGATTATGATAATCGAGCTCTAGCATGCCATAAGGCTCTAGGCACATGATTTGATCCAAATGGGAAAGAACCAATTACTAGATTAAAACCAGAACAAACAATGCAAATAATTCGAAATAGACAAGCAGTCAATACATAGAACAAACTATGAGCATTCAGATTACAGTTCAAAATGTTAGGCTATGGTCACACCCTCACCTTATTCTTAGAATCAGTATAATTTTGGTTTGATTCGGTTTTCCTAACATTTTTATGCTTTTTTTAAAGATCTCTCGAACACTCAACATTTTTCAGTTGGAATCACCAAATGAACTAATCGTATTTGACTTGGATTTGATCGATTCAGCAAAAACGCTTAAATCCACGAAGGCATTTGAATGGTAACCAAGATAATGAAGAAGAACATCATATACCTTAGAAAATTATAGAGCAAATTTATTCCTTGTTAATTTTGATAAAAAAATTATCATTCCTCATCATTTCCAAAATTTCTACTTATTTTTTCCTATTCATTCTTAATATTTATACGATGGTTACCAGTTACATTCAAAATTTTTATCCAAACCTTCTATGACTCTTATCGAGCTCACGAAATTGACATGAGGATCATAACTCTAACATAAATCTGCAAAGTACAAACACAAAACAAAAATTTAATAATGATATTGAGAGTTTGAATTCAACAAATTCCGGAAAAAAATGAGTTAGAGTTTGAATTCAACAAATTTCGAAAAAAAATAAGTTTGACTTACGATGCTCCCTTTGGTCTCGGACAGCTCCTACCATACTAGCTTCTTGTTCTGAATGGATAGGTCTAACTTTCTTCTTATCTTCCTCTGAAACTATAACTCATTTTCTATTGACTTTGTTACTCTAGCTCTTCAATTCAGAGACTGAAACCAACATTCAGTTCATAAAGAACAATATCCTTCTGAACAAAATTTGCACTGAGTCATGGGTCTTGTACACTTCCCATCATCATGCATGTACTCATTTCGATTCTCACAAGAATCAAGCACACTCTTTCCCTGCACAGATGGTCCACAATGAATTGGCATCTTAAGACATGGAGTATTATGGGTTTTGGTTGATGGTCAAAACAAATAATAAGCAAAGAGCATGAGATCAAAACACTAGGATCAGATGAATTTTGTACCTTATCTCTTTGTTTTAACATATGTGTCCTTCACCATTTTTGAAATGATCACATTATTTCTCGAGCTGATCCATGATATCTGGAAGAAAGTCAAGATACGATGAATTTGTAGAAGAAGTAAGACTCTGAAATTATCAGTTTCCAATAACTAAAAAAACTATAGATTTTCATCTTTATATTATGTTTCAGAAATGCTCTTTTGTAGTGAATTAAGTCTTGATTTGCCTTCAGATATAACATTAGACAAACAATGTCTTAAGATTTAGAAACGAGAGGAAATAATATATGAAAGAGCGCATTACATTTTCATTACCACATCTGGCCTTTTGTCAAGGGTGCTTATCAACTCCCCAAGCGTGGGAACCATTTTTAAAGTTGAACTCCTAATATCAGTACACTCATGAAAGATTGTAAAGCATAGATTCTCAATCAGTCGGTGAGATTCAGCATCCATAGACATTAGCTTCATATCTATTTCAAAACAATGCGGCAATTATCATTTTGTGTATTAATAGAAATTGAGCTACATCTCTAGAAAATTTCAGATGAACGTCTTACATTTATCATTGAGATAAAAGAGGCATCTGTTAAACATAGCAGTAGTGTGAAAATTCCTAGTTTATTTTTGCAAAAGGAAGACCAACTCAAAAAAATTGTCAGTGTTAGAAGAGCTACGCCACTTCCATGAAGAAACATGAAGATTTTCAGATTAAACAACAGAATCAAGAGAGGGATCTATCATAATCAACAAGAACAATAAAAAACAAAAAGCTCGATGATATTGTTTTACTCACCAGAAGGAGCGAGTCATGTTTTGTGACCTCAGCTTCCTTGTGAGCGACTACTTGAAAATCATGTTTTCAGGTTTTATGGAATACTCATTGGAGTTTGGATAGATTTGGAATAATACTGATTCCTAAAAATTCATCCTATATAGATTCTTCACATATTAAGACTGCTCGAATGCAACAAAATTTCAAATTTTTTGGTTCGGTTTAGTTACAAATAAATTGTTGAGGTGTAATTTTAAAATTCAAATCAATTTTAATAATTATTACATGTTTATAGTTGAATTATAGTTGATTTAAAAAAAATCATTGAAGATATGATTGTTGTGGTTAAAACCACAAGAAACAACCGGGAAAGACTAGAGTTCCTTAATAAAAGAGAACAACAACAAAAAAAAAACAGATACCATAAGGTACCATTGAAACCTTACGTAGAGTAACTATTTGTTTTGCATTAAGTAGTTGTTTTGGCCACAATTTATTTCGCATTAAGCAGCTGTCTTGGTCTTCTTTATTGCAACCTCCAAGCTTCTTATAATTTGAAGCTCACTTGTGTAGTAGTAATGCATTCTGTCTATCACCATTGCCAAGAACAACACGGTCCCTTTTGACTCACAGAAGATTCAAAAGAAAGCAATCAAGCATAGATCCAAAACACAGACAAAGATGATGTATGAAATGAAATGGTGTTTTTAATTATTTATTACCCATGAGGCTTCTAGAATTTCAAAGTAATGAATGGACTCTCACTCAGTTCTTCTGCCCTAACAATCAGGCGGATATCTTGGGAGTACTTAGGGAATAATTATCGTTGTCCTAACGGACACTTCTTACCGTTTTTCTGATTTAATTTAAATCACAAATATAGGATATTACGTGGGACGCCGAAGAAAACCGCTTAATTAAGAAGTTTTTTTATCGCGTCTTTATGGGCACGTGTCAGCTTCTGGAAGGACGAAGGGAAGAAAATCGAAGAAATGTGGGAGTTTGCGGTCTCTCACTTGTTTTCATCTGTTCCTTTTTCTCTCCAGACGCCGAATGAAACTGAATCTGTTCTTCGCTGGACGCCGATCTACGCTGTCATCCAAATCTTCCCCGCCGATTCCAGTCTAAACGAGGTATGTGTTCCTTGTCTCTTCTCTGTATTTAGATTTAGATGATTTTCTTGTGATTATCGATCAATCTCCTATGTATCGTTTGTTTGGTTGTATTTTGTTGTGGGGATTTGATTGTGAAGGTCGAGTTTATATTATGGTTTTGGTATTGTAACTTGGTGATTTAACTCGTGATTTTGTTGCGAGGACTTGATTGTGAAGGGTTTGATGTTTTAAAATGATCGGTGATTGCTTTGGGATACAATGAGTTCATCATCTTGAGTGTTCTCATAGCATAACGTAGGATAGAATGGAGCTTGTGTGTTCTCGTAGCTTGACACACCGCCTCCTGGATTGGATGAATCCTTACCAGACTTCCTTGACGCTTCCATAGGTATAATCTTGAAGGTGGGAGAAGTCAAATAAAATATTTTCTTCTACTGTGTTGTGTTAGTCTGTTTAAATAATTCGCAGGTGTTCATCTGCATGTGAGTGGGTTTGTTATGTATGGCTTAGTGTCCGCCCTAAGTGAACAGCTTGGGGAAGGGAATCATCTACCCTTGGGAGTCAGTAAGACCAATGGGCGTTTTGCGTTGTTTGCGGCCACAACTACAATGGCATCTGCTAGTGCATACTTTCTGTATGTACTTAGCACAAAACTCTCAGATCATCGTGCCCGTACTGTCTAGTGTCCGCCTTCCTATCGTTTAGTCTATTTTTCCTCACCTTAAAGGTGGATGTGGTGTTGGTTCTTATTGGTGTGATTCTAATGCTTAAGTAGATCGAGTTATGTTTGTAATTTGTAATGGTTTTGTTTCATGTATAATCTAGACTCTTATAAAATATGTACTATAAACTCTAGTGACTTATGAATTCATGTATTTGTCCTACCAATAATCTTAACTTTTTGAATTGTCCTTAACTTTTGTCCTTAACATCAAAATAACACTAAACTATTCTAAGGATTTAAAATTTGTGTCACCAATAATGTTGTCCTTAATAGATAGATAGATAAAAACTATTTTCATGTAAATATGATTCCACTGGGGACACGTAAAGAGTGAACCCATCATCGTGGATTTTTTTTTTAGGATTCTTTCACTTTTTCTTTTATCCATACGTAGAATAAAGATGTACTTATTGCAAAACGTTAGTTGTTGTGGATAAAAAAAGGTTGGAAGAATCGAATTCTTTCTATTGCTTGGCTTTTTCTGTGAAAGTTGGGTGAGGAAACAAACACTGGAGAGTGGTTTAGGATGATTCCATATTCCTTCCTATCCCTACTTATTTAATATTCTCATTTCTCCAGATCTATCCACCCCTAATTATTACGAATCACGAGTTGTGACAATGTCGTGATTCAATCCTAACTTCCAAGCAATCTAACACACCAAGTACATGTGATTTTATCATTACTTGCATGCCTTTTTAACCTTTTAAAATATTTTACTTATAATTCTTGAGTATTCTTACAATTTTTGTATATTTCCTTTGTAAATTATGATGCACTTGTACTTATCTATAGATAATTGTTAAAATGACTACATATTCTGAATGTTTATTTCCTTAGTAAATTATGATGCACTTGTACTTATCTATAGATAATTGTTAAAATGACTACATTTTCTGAATGACGTACAGCTAGAGAGATCACATTGCGTTACATGATAAATAATGAAAACTCGTGACTCTGTAATAATTTATTTTCCAGAGTGTGGAATGATATCGAGTTGTTTTCTAGTTTAGCGTGTTGTGAAGAACACGACATGACAGCCTTTTTATGTAGTTTAATACTTTCGTATTCATACAAAACAAAACATAAAAAACTACACTGTTACTTGTTGACCACACCATGAATAATGCCAACATAGGTTTTATTGATTCCTCAGAAGGAAAAGAACATCAAACGGAAAAAAAAAACTATTCACACAGATTTCTTCTGCTTACAACCTCAAATACGGAAAACCATATATATATATATATATTATTCAAATCCTAAAGATATGAATAATTTACAAAAATTCTGAAAACCAAATACTCAAAAAAAAACATATAGATTGTAGATAATTTACATTGGGGGGATTTATAGAATTATTCTCACTCAAGCTGTGTGAGTAAGATTCATAGCTTTTCTCAGCCTATCCAAGATCCCATTTGCTTTCCTCTGTGCCCTAGAGGTTCCTTCACGCGCAAGTCTCGTTATCGTTCCATGACTACTCTCTTCTTCTTTAATCTCCTTCCACTTTGTCCTATCACTGAAACATATAGTATGCAATATCACAATCGCATTCTCTTTGTTACGTTTGCATTCACTCTCTCTAGTTATCCTCAGCAGCCACGTAACCCCACCGAGCTCACCAAGCTCCTCCACAGCCTTCCAGTGAGTAACAAGCATCGCTAGTATAGCTAAAAGCTCATCCACATACAACCCATCAGAGATTTTCTTACCTAAAACCCTAACAGCTCCGTCCTTAACCGCTCTGCTCCTGTTCTCATGAGCGATACAGAGAGTGAAGATCGCTGCAGCTACGTCCTTGATAGCTGATGGATTCCCTTCTTCTAAAAGATCGATAAGCGGTTTCAAGATCCCGGATTTGCCTATAAGCGCTTTGTTAGAATCAAGCGCGGAGAGAGTGAAGACTGTAGCAGCTGCATTGCTTCTAGTTGCGACCGTTCCGCGTCTCAACGCATCGATCAGGAGAGGGATCACGTTAGGGTTTTCGCAGACGAGCTTCTTGTTGCTGTCATCATGTATGGAAACATTCAACAACGTAGTGATCACGTCTTCTTGAAGTTGCTCATCTTGGTTCAAGGTAGACCCATGTAACAACAAAGGATTCACCAAGCGGTTGATTCCTTCTGAAGATTCCCCGAAAAGGGCACGGAACTCGGTGCCTTTCTTGGTCAGACGTCTTAGCTCCTTTGCAGATGATTTTTGTTCTTGAAGGTTCGAAGAGGAGAGTTTACAGAGTAGGGAGTTGAATATCTCACGGTCTGATCTAGTCACAGCCTTCTCCTCATCTACAAGGCTGTGTTTCTCTAACCCAACAGTCTTGCACCATTTTGAGATCATGTCACTGATTAAAAGATTGGGAGTTAAAGCCGTGTGAGGCAGAACTTGCTGTGTCTTGGGGCATGTTCTGTTTCCTGAGCTTAACCACTTCTGTATGAATAACTTATCATATGTCTGCAAACCAAAACCAACAAAAATGTAAACTGTTAACTCAATTTTCATTAATAATTCGATTTGTATCAATATTAATCACTCTGTTCTATTGAGATGGATGTTTAAAAAAAAAATTGTTTCACACAAAATAGATTTTTTTGCTTTAAAATTCAATAAACCTAGTTAAATTTATCGAATTACTAGTTTTTAACAATTGAAAATTATAGAAAATAATCCATTGATTGATTTAATTTCATCTCTTAATAATTGTAAAACGCTAGAAAATCTATAAGCTAATCACTTTAAATAACAAAAAGCAGAATTATCTTCAAAATTGTTCAACCAATATTTTTTTTTTTGGTTCTTGCCGACAAAACCTAATCAGAATGTGACGTCACTGACCTGACCAGAAGCCAAAACTACAGGATCACGCATGAGCTCATTAGACAGAGGACAACGAAACTCCTCAGGACAAGACACAGTCTCTAACATCTCAAGAGAAGAAGACTTCGCCATCTTCCTCATCGTCGCTTGTTTAAACGAAGACAAAGCCTCCTGTAACTGATCGATTGTCTGAACGCTCAAACCATCTTCTTCATCCATGTTCATCAGAAGCTTCTTCATCTCACGTTTCAGTTCCTTAGCCTTAGCAATCGCCGTCGGATCCGAATCGAATACACCGATCTTCGCCATCTCCGTCGTATCCACCGCCGGTAGGTACTTACCAAACACTTATCGGATTATGTTGCTGAGTTTTTTTAATTGAATTTTCTCATTTGATATTTTTTTGTGTGAGAGAGAGAGAGAGAGAGTAATAATAATAAATATATGAGGAGGAGAGAAGAGAAAGGAGTGTTGTAATGTAGTGTAGTGCCACTACAAAATTGTGGTCTGCACCGAATTAGAACACGTCATTGTTATTTTATTAGATACTTTTATTCAGTAAAATTAATTTTTTTGAAAATGATTATAAGAGTTTTGAATAATGCAGCACGTCGCGACTAAGGTGTCAAAGTGCAGCCGACACGAATAGTCTCTCATAAACTTACATTACACGTTATTTGTAGTTCTAATTAAACCACTATTTTATTTCTTTTTTTGACAAAAAACACACAAAATTGAGCAGTGTCTTTAATACCTAAACGTGGAGAGCATGAAGAAAGATGAAGATAGTTAAAAAGAGTATGTGAGAATTCACATTTAGGTTCCGAATGGTAATGGTGACTGCGATTTCAACGGTGCGGAACGAGCGGTTTAACTACGGTACGGTTTTAACAGTTATAAAAATGTATAGATATATAGTATATGTAAAGATTTTTATTACTGTTAACTGCGGTGCGGAGCGGGACAATGGTCACCATTCGGAGTTTTAATATGATAAATCCTTTTGTTAAAATCATAGAGGATTAAAACTTTACTCATATTTAAATCAATGTCAGTTAGAAAAAAAACATTCTCTTTATTCTAAAATGAACAATCCAAGGAATACATCAATACAAGGACAGTTAAAAAAAAGAACAATACAAGGATTACATCATCGCAATTTGATTTTAAATCGCTATTTGTTGGCCTGTTTTGCAGATTTTTATTTCCCCACTATCGTTATAGAAAATATATACTATAGAAATGTGAAATATTGTATGATAGTATCAATATAGTATTGTACTAAAATTATTGAATAGAAAGACGGTGAAGGCGGCTAAGAAGTTCAAAGATTTGGATGAGAGGCGAAAGAAGAGTTTTAGCATTTGGGAGGTGTAGAGGGAGTAGAGTCAAGTAGTGGGACCCATAGAACTATTCCAACATGGCAACATGGGAACAGCTGTCTTTCCGCGTGGATTCTATTGTACTCTTTCATCTCTCAGACACTCTCTTACACTCTATTTCTTCTTTGACCCTTTTACCCCTGCTATTATTTTGTTTCTTGTATTAGAAAAATATGAAAATAGAAAATAAACGAGCTTTAATTATAGTTTTCGATGCGTGAATGAATGAATTAAGAAAGCTGATTAAGGCTCTCAATGTTTACTACCGCCCCGCCCAGCTCCGCATTTAACGGTAACAAAAACCTTTACATATACATATATTTATACATTTTTATAATTCTAAAAACCGCATTGCAGTTAAACCGCTTTTCCTGCACCGCTCAAACCGCAGTCACCAAGTTACGGCTTAGGTCTTGCACTTAACTTCTTTCTCAAAATTCAATTTTCAACTATATTATAGCATTCTATTACGGAACAAGATGACACCATCGGAAAGAAAATTTAAAGTTAAAACTTCCACGAAACCAAAAACAACATTTCCCACCAAACTACAGTACTGCGACAATTTTCAAATCTACAAATATATCAGACCAATTTACTTCAAACGAAAACGAATCTTTTTGACTACGTACGAATGTTATATGTTATCACTTTAAGCTTCATTAGAGGATAAATTACCGTATAAAATCAGCTTAGCTAACCATTCAATGTACGGTGAGAAGGTGGCTGGTCGACTTCCGTGCAAAAAATCACGGTTAGAATAGCGATGTTACTGAAATTAGAAACGTGTTATGAATATTTAATTACGTTTTTCAGAGGAGTGGTTCCCACTCATCTCCAAACACAGAGAATCTTACAAGTGCCTAGTTGGAATGCTGGTCATAAATCACCACTTAGCCCACGTGTCACTATCCAGTTCCCCTGTCATCTTCGTACTGTCTTTTCTTTTCCTGCTTGCGGAGCCACCTTTGCTTTCTGACATTATTACTTTTGTTTTATTTGTGTGATAACAACGCTCATATGTAGAGCAAATTACATGTTAATTTCCACATCTTCGTTAACAAAGTTTATGAAGGCTTGTGTAGCTATTTGTAGAACTATTGATCCTATACAATACAATTAGCTTTGTATCATGCGTCTCATTTAAATCTGTAAGTCATTTATTCATATAAATTAGGATTTTTAACGGATTAACCCCCCAATTATATTTAATTCGGGTAAAATCCCCTAAATTAAAGACTCAACATCAAAACCCCCGAAGTTACTTTTTTTAATGAACGAAACCCTCCGTTATTTGTTCCGTCAAACAAAACGCAACGTATTTGAAAGAACCTAGAACAACACGATTTCTTAATAAAACAATAGGTTGTTTAATTAGAATGTCATGTAGTTTACAAGTACACCACTAACACATCAAGTCACGTAAGAAAACTCCACAGCCGACAAAGTTTTGAAGGATGAACCCTAATTCGTGAAAGGGAGAGGTTTGAAGTTTCTTTTGTGTTTTCTGAGAATTTGAGAGAGATTGATTTCGAGTGAGAGTGAGTTTAAGTCTGGTGCAAGAGTTGAAATCGAG
>JABAYD010046507.1:0-12013 GCA_014822095.1 Diplotaxis tenuifolia | reverse complement strand
AAATTAATAATCTCTCTAAATTAATAAATTTCGTCGGTCCCAACTTGGGCCGGTGTAAAATATGACACAAATCGATAAAATAATAAGATAATAAAATTTTGAAAAACCTTATGTAAATATATGGTCCCAATATAAACATAATTTAATAACTAACATTTATAATTTTTTAAGTATAATCAATATAAAGTTTCATAGATGATTTTTTACTATAGAGAAATTTATCTTTGTTTTTATTAATATTTATAGACACTTTGATATTATTTTACAATTAAAATGCATTTCCATTTACGGTATGTACCAAATATGCGAATAAAAAACAATATAAATTGGTATCAATAAATTTTAATCAATGCATATACCGTAAACTCAATTATTCTTCATATTTACGCATAAAAGCATACTTTAAAATAAATATATCTAAAAAAGGAAATTTTCAATAAATTAATATCGTTATAAATTAATAAAATTTTAAAGTCCCAACATTATTAATTATTATTAATTTATAGAGGTTTTATTGTATATGGTTCGATTGTACAGATTTAGAAGGTTGAGCTGAATAACAAACTTTCAGTTATTTTCTCCAAATCTTCATTTCTCTTCTTCCACCATTAAGGGAGCTTCGATCTTCAGTTTTACATCTTGAATCAACTTTAATAGAGAGTATATGATGATAGAAAACGAAAGATCGTTGCGAATAATTAAGATGCGTAGACTCGTGATCAGATTTAAGTCATTGGTTAATAATTAGCTTTATATAACTTAAGAGGTTTATCTAGAGTCTTAGTTGCTTGTAGATCTGGACTCTGTACAATTTCGAGTCCCTGAACTGGGAGAAAAAACATGTCTATCCTTTATTTATACATAATGTTTGGAAGCAATGTGTTAGTTATTAACTTATTAGTCACTGCATTCCAATACAGAAGATATTCGAGATAAAACAAATATTAAAAATATTTATAAAATAAAATATACCACTAAAATAACTTTCTTTTTTAAATTTGGTCATTTATGAAAATAGCATACAATAACTGGTCACATAGTTTTTGATAAATTTATATCTTAATATAAAAATTACAAAGCAGTTTTTTAAAATTCAAATCTCAACATAATTTTTAATTAGTTTATTTGATTTGAATATTTTACTATAGATTCAAGATTTTTTCTTCTTTTGTCCTCATTTGTAAATATACTAACTTATTAACCACGTCTTTAACATTTTCAAAGTTATAAGAATAGTAACATAAATAAATTAAATATAATTAATTAACGAATATATTATCGTTATTGTCTACAATGAAATATCAACAAACTAGGACGGTTTGCGCTACGCGCAGAATATGCCCTAATTTTTAACCGTTTAAGATATCAAATACTGTATTTGGTTCATATAGTTAGCTGATTGTTTTTTAATTTGTTTAGTATTATATAGAGCAGATTTTTGGAAGTTATATTCGGTTGCTTGAAGTTATATTTGTTTGGTATTAGCTGATTGTTTTTTTAGTTTGTTTGGTATTTATCTAGATCGTTAAGCCTTCATTATTGTCTAATATCAGATGTTAGGTCTGATGTTTATTTATTTTCTGGGTCAGCAATCCTTAAACATATAAGAGTTAAAATATTATATGTTAATATAAGAGTTAAGAAACCTGGATTATTTTATCTCATATACTTATTTTAAATTAACTGATTTTTTGGTACATTTTTAGACAATGAAAAATTTAATAATAATCAATTTACTATAGTAAAAATTACTTTAAGTTAGATAGGTAGCATAGTAACCTAATATCAATAGTTACTATTTAGAAATATAGATATTTATTTGAATTTTGTGAAAGTTATTACATTTGGACACCAAATAAACCATGTTATATGAATAACTAATTATAATTTTTACATTTGGTTTTGATTAATTTTCTGAATATGAATTATACATCGACTTCTAATAGTAACAATTCACTATATTTTACTATCGGATGATTTTTAAATCTGTAACAATTTATTTTATTTATTTAATAGTTACTTTCTGAATAATGTATTTTGTTTATGTGGTTCATTTTTTAAAGTTAACTTTGTATATATACCGTTTTCCCTAAATTTTCCTTTTGTCGTAATTGTAATTTTTTTTTCTATGTAGAGTCCTTCGGTGGTGTAACCCCGATGTGTTTTTGCTGTAAAATGTTATTGCATATTATAATTCTCACATAATAGATACATAAAATTATTAAAAAGGAAGGTGACTAATGCATGTTCTTGATCACATAATATTATTGCATGATTTGAGTATATCTGATTGAAATCATTGAATTTGCTAATAGATTATTTGCAGCAGCAGAAAAGGGAAGGCTACGGGCTACCAAATGAAGAAGTGAAAGATTTCACTTGCTCCTTGCTGATATGAGCCTCGTTGATCGTTTTCATCGTTATAAGGTTACCTTCTCAATTCTCCAAGGAAGATTTTTGAAGCTAAATGCACTAAAGGTTAGTCTAGTGCCATTGTACGTAACATTTAGGTTTGATAAAATCCATGGCAGACCTTTATTCACTTGAAAGAAACTCCTATACATCTTTGCAAGTCCTTTGTATGCTAACACTAACAGTCAGGTTGAGCAGCAAGTATATATGATTACAAAAATAAAGCAACGTATAGGAATCTTAACATTGTCAAAATAAGTGATCAATTGTTTTTTTTTCTTGCTGCAATCTCTATGAATGATTGTACTTGAGAAATTTCTGCATTTTATTCAAACATGTAAATGCAATCAGATGAAAGAGGAGAAAAGATTTAACCCAAGATACAACCAAAAAAACAAATGTCAACGGCAGTTGAATAACGATCTCATGCGTATACAGTGAGAGTACGACCAAGACCAAGATCAGCGAGATCTTAAGAAGCTCCTTATCTTTCACCACAGGATGATTCTGCACTTGGTTTCAGATCACAACCAAAAGCATCTGTAATGGGCCAAAACTTTAAAGAGATGTACATATGTAGTATATTAAGAGATACTTTTTCGATTGTAGAAAAAAAATATTTGTACTAGGATCTATCTTAAAATGTTCATGGCTACTGAAATCTCACACTGTGCACAACTTCTTTACAGAGCTGAAACATGAGTTTCCGGATAACCGGCTTAGAGTTGAGCACATTTTTCTTCTGACGCACACTATTAACAGGGTTAGATTCACACTAAAGGCCAAGTTGTTAGATGTCGTTTCACCAAGAACGGTAATCCAAGCACTCTTAGCCATCTCATGCAACATAGGTGTTTCATCATCAACATAGCTAGCAGTGATGAGATGCTTCTTCAGCTGTGTGAATCACAAAGTGGAAGCAGAGGTACTTAGAATCAGAAAACTACATAAAGAATGTGTTTTGAGAATAGTATCGTACCTCAATGCATGTCTTTCATACAGCATCATGAAAACTTAGAGATGATAATCTTAGGACAACATCAACCTGCGAGCAAACCTGAGAAAATAAGATTTGAGAGATGGGAATAGTAAAGTTTGAAGTTATGGAGTGACATTAAATTTGATTGCTTAAGGACACTGATGCTCGAATCTTAACATCAAATTCAAACTTCTAAAAAGAGCACTGAAGAACACTGATATGAGGTGACTCTCGAGTCCTAGCTCTTAAGACAGAGAGATATGGAGCGAGTAGTTGGTGTAGAATAGGGTTTTGACTCACCGAATGGTCCATGTATGACAGTGTGCCCACCAGGTACTTGAACTTTGGAGAGAACAATACTGATCTTCAGTTTTAGTGGCGACGAAGCTGCCCATAGTAGTTTGTTCCCGTACCATGTTGAATTGTTGTCATCACCTTAATGAGCATAACCCAAAATATTAAACCAAAACGATGCATAAATAATCATATTTTAACATCATCATCATAGTGAAATATTAATACTTTCAGGGAAATTGGGAGCATTATCTCCATCTCGACCTACAAAACTTTATGACTTTCCATCTTTGTTTTTATAGACTCATTTTTATTTTTCCCGGAATATTACATTATCAATAAAAAAAATAACTGAAGTCATGATCCTTTAAAAATTTCCAGAATAGGTAATTCATGTTCTCAAAAATAAATCCTATAGAAATGCTCCATGATTAGAAAGTACTAGGTAATAACCCGCGCTTTGCGCAGGATGAAATTATTAATTTTTTTATTTTTAAAAAGATGTTATGTATGTTTTAATCTGGATATCAGTTTGGTTTTAGATTAACTTTTTGGTTTTTAATTTTTTAAAATATAATTACTATTCTCAATCAATATTTATTCTATTTGTTTGGTGAAAATGTTGGAAGCTTTTAGTTTTTCAATAATAACTAAAAACTATTATTATTTGTTTGTTTTCATGTTATATGAATTTTAGATAATTCCAATGTTAAACCAATAGTTTAATAATATAATTTCTAAGAGCATGAAAAATCAAATCAAATCTAGATAATAATTTAAGAAAAACAAATTATTAAAACAAATTATTTCATTACAATTGTATGTATCGAAGGTGAATGGAAACATTAAAAAAGAATATTTTAGCTTCCAAGAAAATTAGAATCTTCATTTGTAATGAATATTTGTTATATATGTTCTCATGTCAATGTGTACATGTATGTAGGATTGAGAAAAATATCCGTAAACTTTAATTTGATTTGTCATATTTTTTTATTCGAACAAAAAGGTAAATAAGTTTTTTATTCGAACAAAAAGGTAAATAAGTTTTTTATTTGTTTAAAAGAAATTTATTTTAGATGTTTATTTATTTTTTAACATTTTTTTACAGATTTAAATCGATTAAAATATAATTTTTTTAGAACATTGTATATCTGAATGACTACTAATCGAATAACTAATTATTCGGACGAAACATATTGGATCAGGATACCTCCAAACTTTGGATATCCGCTTCATGCCTAATCTTACATGTATGTGTATGTAAAAAAATATATGTAAGAGGTTAATAATTATATAAAATACCATAATTAACATTAAAAGAATTTTTTGTTCAAAATAACACATGAAACATAATATTTTATTAAAATAAATTAAGTAAAATTAAAGTATGCCTAGATAATAGTTAATTTTTTTGTAGATTATCTTTATATATATAATTTTTATATAACTCGTATAATCGTGTATGTAAGTTTCATATTAAAAATTATAAAATATTATATAGTGTGAATATATTTATGTATAATTAGCTGAAAATTGCTGTGAGACTGACACGTGGCAATGTAAACGTATTAAATGAGAATGCTTCTTTTTAATATATAAGGGATTTTAGACAAATTCCACATAGTGAATCACTAGTGAGGGTTTAAATAGAATATAATTAATTGATTCTGCTTCACATAAGTTACACTGCATATCATAAAAGATTCTACGTAACCATATATTTCTACTGAAGACTAAGCTCCCATGTATCTATTTACTAAACAAAATGTTTCAGCTTTAGAAAGCATTTTAGCTTCCAAGTGAAGGGCATAAGTTGTTTATATGATGGTCCTAGAAGATCTGATACCACTTATAATGTTTTAACCGCCACAGTTAATGTTTTACCCATGTCCGCATTTTCGATTCGTGGGCCTATCTTGTCTAATAAATGCTACATTAATTTTTTAGTTTTGTTTACTGACCTTGTAATCATTGTTCGATCTGTCTCTGTCTCTGTTCTTTGACTTCATTAATATGGTATCGTAAATCATTTTTCGATAGATTATCTATCTTTATATTATTCCAGCCTAGGCACGCATAACTCTTGAAGTTCTAAAAAAATGAATAACAAAAAAAAAGTAAATCAATTTTAGTGGCATAGATAGCTAAATCAATATTTTTAAAAAATTTTCCATATATTACAGTTTGGGATATTACATTTCCGAATCCCTCTTACAATTCGACAACGTTTTTTTCTTTTGAATATTACAACCCAAATGAACAATGAAATCCTAACTCGTGTATCCATTTGTGTTCTTTTTCTACTTTAATCGCCGACGACTCTTTGGACTTGATTTATCTTTATTCTCACACTTTTTCTCACTCTTCCATTCAGCTCCAATAAAAAAACTAATGGTTAACAAAAATTTATGTAAGAAAAAGAAACGGTTGAAATTACTTATGTTTATGAATGCATTACAATGTGTACATGTTTTGCTAGTACAAAATCCACATACTAATATTAAGCCGATAAAAAACATATTTTAAGCCGATATTAAGTTAATGTTTAAAGAGATTCGAAGGACTAAATATGAGTCTTCGTAACACAAAATAAAATTTATAATTAGCATTTTGTAAAATCCTGCACGTATTTTTTTTTGGAAAAAACACGCACGTTTTCATCAATTATAAATTAGACCACTGATTAATAGATATAGCATTTTCTTTTCTTTTTTGTTTGGTGGCAACGGACATGATAACGTTCACCGTCAGCTTTTGTTTAGATATTTCAAACAGGTCAATTTGTTTGTCTTTGTTTTCCAACAGATTGTGCCATTTGTAGCATTAAGAGAATATCAAAACCTTTTGTCTAACTATTGCAGTATAGAAATTATATATTTAAAGATCATTATTACTAATTATCTTCAATAGAAATTTTTATTAAAACGGTAAAATCTAAAATCACTAACAAATGTTTTGAGTTATATTTTATAATTGATGAAAAACATACACGCACTAGCATACATAAGATTTAAATAGTACTAGGTTAACACCCACGCATTTTGCGGAATGAAAATTATATATAAATTATGTAATATGTTATTTTTTTATTTTGTTTTCTTTATATATTATAAAATAATAAATATATATATATATATTAAATAATTGAAAAATATGTAACTATTACATATACAATTAATTTAGCACGAGAAATTAAATAAAATAATCATATTTTTTTATTTACAATTACTTTATATAATTAATAAATAATATTAACCAATATATATATATATATATTATACTTTTAATTGGACTATCTAATAAATGAAGTTTTATATTTACATGATTTGATGAGTATTTGTATATTTTTTATGACAAAGATTTTAAATCATTGATAACATAATTTTTGATATGGGAAATTTAATATTATAGTAATTCATCTTCATTTAAATATAAATAAATCAAAATTTATCACTAAAGTATGAAGTTCTCAATATTTGTTCAATACAATTTTGAAATTAAAATATTTATATTTTAATTTAAGCATCACTAAAAATAGAGATATATATACATACATCTAATTTGAATATCTATTAAATGATATTTTTACTCTAATTATATGAATTTTTGTATTGTGCTATAACAAAAAAAAAAAACTATCAATCAAAAATATCATATGTGAAAATTTTAAATATTTTATTAATTTATAGTCATTTTTAAAAATTCAAAGTGTGACATATATGAAAAAAAAAACTAAATCTTTTTACTATATCGTCACTATTATTGTTTGATTTTATTTTCACAATATAAATATAACAAAAAGAATAATGGCTATACATTATTTTATCAAATCTTTCTTATTCGAATCATTAATTGATTATATATATATATACTATAATCATATTAGGTAAGTCCGTAAATTGTATTTAAGGAAATAATAAATAGCATTAATAGTAGTTATATGATTAGTTTAATGAAAAGTATATTATATGTTCATATGGACCAACATTTTTCTCTAGTAAATTTGAGAATCATTCTTATGTTGACATGTGGTTACCAAAAAACATAAAAACATTGTTCTAATGTTTCCCAATTAATATATAGGGGAGTATATTATATGAGAATAAATGTTTTCTCTACAAATGTCCGTTTGGAACATACTTGCTAGGGACAGAAAAGTGCGACACAAAAAATGCCGTTAACACGAATAATTTGTCACCAAAGAATCTGAAGAGGTTGCCGCTGTTAACAATGTAGTGACACTGAGACAATTTGATTCTGCTGAAAAAAACAAAGGTTTGTACAGTGTACATATAATCTTCTCAGCGACAACCACCAGAGTCAGCCACTTTCCCCTTCAGCAGCAACTTCCTTATTTTCTTTTATTTTGTAATCGCCTGGGTGTGTCGCAGCTACTGCTAAAAGAACAAGGGCCTATATATATCTCACAACCATATTATTTCTGCTAATCTTGATTAAGTTACTATAAGTGATGTATGGTTGTTTTTAGTTTTTTATTTACTAAATCACCAATATATTTAATTGGCTTAAAAACTGAAACCAAGTTTACGAAATAAAAATAAACCAACATTTTGACTTCTTTAGGAAATTCTTCGCTCCACGCCAATGAAAGGGAAAGGAAGATAAGGAAGCACATAGGGTTTGACTACGTGTCTACGTTCCACGGATTCTCAGGAAGACCTCCTCTCCCGCTCGGACACATGTTCTGATCTTCATGCCCCCTCACTTTGTCCCAACCAATCATCTCGCTTCGTTAGCAATAGCCGCCATGTTCTTAGAGATTCTTAAAACTTTTTTGATCGATACAATATCAAAGAGAAAATGAATAAGTGCTCGTCCATCTCCAATTCGAAGTGCTCATCTGGATAATCCAGTGAATGTTTTAGCACTCAACAATTCAAGATTTTGCAATAGATAGCTAAGAAGCGATTACAGTGACACGTCAAGTTGGTGTTTGGCACAAAATTTCGACAGAGCTAAAATTATGACAAGCTAAAGCAACGTTTATATGCTTTCACTCTAACTTTTGCTCCTCGGACGGATGATATAAAACTCAGACGTGTTAGCTAAGGCCAGGCGTCCTTAAGCCTGATTTCTAAGGAATATTGAGCCAAAAATTAAATCAAAAAGGCTTAAATTACAAAGAAACGAGGTCGATTGTCCTTAACTAAGAAGTTTTGTCGATAGTCCTTAGTGCCAGCTGGCTGAAAATCAATTGCATGTTCTCTCTCCCGAAATCAACTAATCAACTCCGCATCTCTCTCTCATGATCGTTCCTTGGCTCTGCGCCGCGTTATCCCTCATCCTCTCCATGAATTCCTCCCAGGCTTGCTTCTTCCACTCTCCTCTTTGGCCCATCTCGCTTCCCCAATCCTCCTATGGCTTCTTCTCAAAGCGTAAGCTTCTCTTCTTCTGATTACATCCGATCAAAGCAATCATTTATCAGGACACAGTCTGATAAATTAAGAATCAAAGCAATCACTTATTCGTTAATTGATTTTGTTGCAGAACAGGGATGATGAAAAATCGTATAAAAGTGAATCCTTTATGATTATTTGTTTCAGAGGATGATGTTAAATCGTATAAAATTGGTTCCTTTATGATTACATTTGTTTCAGGGGATGATGAAAGTGTATAAAGTTGGTTTCTTTATGATGTATTTGTGTTTCAGGGGAATCGATTTCATCGAGTAATCAAAGGGTTTATGATTCAAGGTGGGGGTATATCAGCCAACGATGGTACTGGTGGTGAATCTATCTACGGTTTGAAATTTGAAGATGAGAACTTTGGTTGGTGGATATGGTTAATGGTGAATGGCGACTCCTCTGTTTCTTTCCACATCTTTTGTTAACAATGGCTAATGTCACCTCATACTCGGATGTGCTTGTGGTGGATATGGTTGGTGATCTTGTCACTGGTGTGGTGGCTGAATGATTAGGAGACACTAGTTATGTTTGCAATACATATAGAGAAAACTCTCTTTCCTCTGTTTGCAATAAAAATTTGACCGAAGGACCAACAAAAAGTCTCACTAATAATTATCATTTTTACAAAAAGTCCTTAACAATGTCCTAATTTAAAAATAACAATAAAAACTCTAAGGACCACCAACTAAGGACAATTGATAGTCATGCCCTTGTTAGAATTTCCTTTTCAAGAATAGTTCATTATTGATTGTTATATTTTGATTTGGTCTCCCAAACCACTTCAAATCTGAATAATATATTTTAATGTAGAAACAAACTACCAGTTGCATAAAATATATCTAATTATAGTTTATTATGAAAATATATGATTAAAAGAAATCAACCATTAAATAATTAACAGAAATGTTAGTGTATTTTCAAATGTGACTCCAATTTTCATTTTTATTTTAGAATCTAATATTTAAAATACAATTACGTTTGTAATAGACTAAAGTTTTTTTAACTATTTAATAGTAGATAATCATAATTTTGTAACTATAAATTGAAATATTATTATGTACTAGTTAAGAAATAAACTTCAAATTATTATTGAATATCACTGGGTAAGGAACCCGGGACTAATTTTGTAAAAAAATATATGCCACATTTTATATAATTAGTTTTAGAAAAATATAAGTGCTACAAAATTATTTTGCATGCAACTATACTTTATTTAGTTGTTGGTTGTAATTAAATTACAATATGACAATACCAATTAGAAAAGGCACACACACTTTAAAGTTCGTATGCATATTTTAAGTTATTATCATAAACTCATTATATTAAAATAATATATGGCACTTTGTAGAATTTACACTTTTATATAAAACATCTTGTTTTGCTATCAAAGAAGTTAGTGTGTCATAAAAGTAAACTGAAATGAGGAGAAAATACATATTCTTTGAGTTCCCACGAACTTTAAAAATGCATAATATAGGTAAAATGCGAAATAACCACATACCATATCAATAAAGTATTCTAAATGAAAAAGCACATAATTACATATATCATATATTGTTTAACTGAAAATATTTGACGAATAATTTATTAGTGATAATCTTTTTTTAATGAGTGTATACTAGCTTAATTAGAACTAAAGTTTCATGAATTTATTTTTATGTAAAAAATAAATTCTTGACCAACAAACTTTTCACTAAAAATGACATTAGGACATTGTCTTCAGCTTCATAGTCAATGTTATTTTCATATATAATATATTTAATATTATAATTATATCTAAGAATAGAATTATCAGTTTATGTATTCAGAATAACTTACAATATGGTCAACTAATTGAGCTGGTCATTTATTTAGAATCTTTGAAACATCTTTGTTAACATTATGAAGAATTTAACATGATTACCCCAGAAACATTAAAAGTAACTTATTCTAAAGTTTTTTTTAACTATTTAATAGTAAATTTTAATCATAAATTGTAACAATAAATTGAAATATTATTATGTGCTAGTTAAGAAATAAACTTGATGCTTACAAATACTTAAGAATTTTTTTTTTGGCAAAAATATACTCGAAGGATTTAATACCTCAATTTTCTCAATATGAACGGTTGGTAAGGTGAGGAATTTGGTATGGTACTTTTAGATATAGGAAGTCTTATTGCATATTCTTTGTCAAAAAAAAAAGTCTTACTGCGTCTTTCTCTCCTATTTTTCAATAGGCATATTATTTACTGAACAATGATTTTTCGGAGACAATTTTTTTTTGATAAATCTGAAGGTATTTCACGTCTATGGAAAAATTCAGACTAGTCCCTGAATAAGATGTAGCTCATAAATAGATCATTTCTCCATGTATACAAATGGGCTTTAAAACATGAACCTATATCCATGTTAGGTAATCAGAAATAATTATGATTTAATTTCGTATATCAGATGGGTCGAACTTGAAACGTGTTTCTAACTTCTCCTCCTTACCACTTGACCATAATCACCCGGCCGAGAAGACCAAATTGTTTTTAAAATATATTCATTTTTCTTGATCATGATTCTTTTAAGAAGCTACGAGTCCTATAATTTATATTCCAATGACTAAAACTAACGGGACGTATTTAATGTATATCAGGTTCAAGAAAAATACATGAAGATTACATGAATCGTTTGTGTTAAAATGCAGGATAATGTGTTCGTTAGTCATACATGCAGCAGTGCACAAAAAAAAAGTCATACTTGCAGCAGAATGGCTATTTTACACCCATTACTACAGTAAAAAAAATAAAAATAATCACAATTATTAATTAGAGAAAAGCAAACATCTTATCCTAAATAAGGAAATACTTAGCAATAAATGATTGTGTTATAATATGGAGAAGTGATTAGAGAATAGTTTGTGAGAAAAATTGTTG